>VYZW01045083.1:71875-240555 GCA_013401315.1 Balaeniceps rex
TGCCCTTCTTCTGAGATTCATGGGTGTGAAGGGAAGTCCCAGTGGAAAATGGGAGAAATCAGAGGCCTTTAAGGGTGAAGCCAAATACCTTTAGTACTGAAGGACATGGAAGGGGATGGACACACTGTGAGCCAAAAATACATGGAAGCACTATGCTGTGTGCCATACACTGATGGAGACTGCTGCAACCAGTGTGTAGTCCATGGGAGAAGGCCAATGGACATCACCACAGACACTGCTGACCTCATCCCTCACTTCTCTCTCACGGGCAGTTGAGCATCTTGGGTAGGAAGGAGAGACCCCAGCCTGTGGAAGACAGTCCCCAAGCAGATGTCTTCACAGTACAATACAAATGCCACCTTTTCTCATAAAAATTCCATCACACAGGAAGGCAGAAGAGTGTTTCCATTTCCTGGGCAGATGATAATGAAGAAAAAAAAAAAGAAGGAAGGAAGAGAGCAATGCCCAATTGGGTAAGCAAAGCTTCTGGAGCTAGTCCTACATTTATTGTGGGAAGAGGCTAAACCAAATATTTCTCTTTCCCAGAAGCAGACAACCTTATTCATGCTCCCAACCCTCCCAACAAACCAAGGCTTCCAAGTAGAAAACTTAACAGTCACTATTGGGATTCAATGAATCAACCACCGAGTGGCAGAAGAGGAGGAGCTTCCAAACCATGCCTACAAGTGGGCTGTGTTTTGGGACTACGGCTGTAGTCAGATAAACTATGCCAGAGCATTTGGTGAGGAGGACACAATCCCACTACTGTGACTGACCATGATGGCCATGTCTCAGGGCTGGGGAAGCATCATAAAGCATGCTTGAAATTCATTAATTGTACTAGCTGAGAAAAAATCTGCAGCTTTTTCCAAACAAGGATGCTGGACGTCTGAGGAGATGCAGGTACAAAACTAGAGTGAGTGTACATTGACACTGAAGCTGGAAAAGGTGCTGTCTGTGCTCTGGAGTGCAGCACCCAGGTATGCGTGTGGGTGAACCATACCCCTCACACCTCAACCCAGGGGTACGGCATTCACCAGTGCTCTTCCAGTCCTGCACCCAGTGTTTCAGGAGTAAAGCTGGAAACCAGGGGAGGAGCAAGGAAAGGAGAAATTTATCAGCCCAAATTTACACTTCTACAGTCTAGGTGCATGCACTCAAGCTAGAGAAAAAACAGGTTTCAGCATGCAAGTCACTGCTTTTGCCTCCTTAGGTATCTCCCTTACAGCAAGACTGATGGCTTTCTGGCAGAGATGATTTCTCACTGTTGACCATAATGGGACTCTAGATGATTACTCAGATGGAGACATCTCTACTGTGGCATCGATGTTTGGGCAGATGAATCCTGACAGGGTCCCAATCACTCTAACACATGCCTGTACACCAGGAGGGAGCACTCTGCCTCACATGATTAATGGCTCAGCATATTGGATGAGTTCACGAGGATAAGAATCCTGACTTTCTTGCCCCATAGCCCAGTGTAGGTTGTGTCCACTCAGCCTACAGCTCTCTCTCGAGTCATAGGAGTGCTGGGTTTCCATCCCAGCTCCAACACAAGCCAGGTGAGCAGCTACAGAGTAAAACTCCCCTCTCCTGTAAATCAGATTAAAAATAACTCCCCCAAGATAAAACAATTCACTTCTTGTCAGAGGAAGTGTTTCATCTGGCATTTTAACCCAATACGTACTGTTTCACTTTACCAATAACTCTGTAAAGTTGTGGGTTTGGGTCAACCTCAAACAATTATTTTTTTCTGGATCACTGGCCAAATCAAGAAAACAATTACTTGCATATCTCTGCTTGTGACAATCAGACAAGGCAGTCTTGCCCTCCATTTGCAAAAACAACAGAAGGAGGTGAAAGATCTGAGCCGTCACTAACATACATGCAATGTTGCCAGCTCCTGCCTTCCAGGGCCCAGAAAAACAAGTGATTTTACAGGAAGCAGTAAAGTTAATTATTTCTTGAACTCCTTTCCCTGGAGCAGTGAGGGAGGGATGGGGCTGTGATTCAGAGAATGCACATGGCTTGGAGATTCATGGAAAAGTATGCTCTGGTACAGACGTTAGCGAAGAAAAACAAAATGCAAGCAAAACCACACGTCACAGCTGGCATTGATGTCTCTAGGAAAGTGAGTGTAACCCTCAGAGTAGGCATGAGCTGAATGAGAGTCCAGCACCTCTATCAAGGGCTGTTCCCAATTAAACTTATTACAGAGGTGATCTAATAATGACTGATTCTGGCTTGAAGATGATGATTAAATATTTGCAGTTTCTTACAGACGTTCTGAAGATTTTTTTTTAGTATATACACTGGAGGACAGCTCTACTCTTGTTGCTGCCATTTCTTTTAGTAAATGAGTGCACGTAAATCAGGGAAATTCAGAAAATGGGAAACAAATGCATTGCAAGTTCAGCATAGTAAAGGAGAAATGCTTTCCAAGGTTGTTAGCTTCAGGTTCACATCTTCTTCTTTCTAGCAAACCTTACAGCCCTCCTTCACGCAAGGGGATTCACAATTGCAGACAGCACAAGAGGATGCACTGTGTCTGTTCCAGCCACCTATCACCTGCAAAGTGATGGCTGGGAATGTAGCTGCCAGTCAGGGTGCATGGGAATTGTGGTTTTTTGTTCGCTGGTCATTCTTAGGGTGATTTCCATTGTGGTTTCCACTTGTCTTTCCTTGTTGTCTTTGATGCAATTTCCTTCTCCATGGAAAGGGACAACCTACTGAAGCAAATTACCTCTTGGAAGGACAGGGCTGAGACCAGCAATCTTGACCTTTGCTTGCCCTTGACTTTTACATCTGGGATCGGGAACTAATTTCTCATAGTTTGTGAAATGATGGCACATTGTACAGCAGGCTGCACCCAGTGTCCAGGGAATATCTGGGACCTAGAGTAAGAGAAGCAAACCCAAATGGGTCAGCCTGACTTCCCACGTAGCAAGGTTTCCTGACCTTGCTATTTCTGCCTGAAATGTGAACTTATGGCTTCACATTTTCTCCTCCTTTGAGCAGACTGAAGGATTAGGGTCCGTCCACCAAGGCAACACCCAAGAAAAAGTGGGTGTTGGACATGCCTCTGTGTGTAACACAGGAGCACACATCCTAAATTTCAGTCCTAAAATGCCATCTCAGGCTGCTGCCTAAAATATCTGCTGTTTTGGACTTTGTGCAGCCACAGGGCTCTGGATTTCTGTGCAAGATCCAGCCCTTCCAACCTGGACCCCACAGTGCACAGTTTCAGTGTGTCTAATTTTTTAGTGGTTCTGGCAAAAAGTTCAGCACTTCTTAAAAAGCTAACATTGTCATAAATTGCAGTCTGTGCGTCATTTTCAGACGCAGTCTTCCATGCCTGCAATTTCCTACCACTGGATCTTGATCGGTCCTTATCTGTAAAATTAGACACTGTTTTGCTATCAGTAATCTGCACCCTATGGGTGGATTTTTATGCTGTGACTATTATTCACAAACTTCACTTTAATAAACTGAAAGATGGAGCTCCTTCTGTTTGTCACGCTCAGGCAGGTTTTCCAAACCTTGACTCATCCTTGCAAGTCTTTGTCTAACTTTTCTGGCTTGATAACGTATTTTAACAATGTGGATATCAGATATAGATCCAGCAGTTTATCTTGCTCTCCCTAATATTGTATGCAGAATTCACACCACTGCTTTCTATCTCTTTTTCTACAAATGAATTTTTGTCTCATGTTCACCATCCCAGTTTCCTTAGCTTAGAGTGAGCTTCCATTAAGTGTTTATCCCAAATGATCTCAAAGTCGTTTGTGGGGTCATGGCTTTACCATTTCTCATATCACAAGTATGATCTGTGCTGTCTGTGCCTTGATTTAAGTCCTTGTGTCCAATGGGTTAAGATGCACATCATTCACTTGAGCCTGCCTTACTATGTGAACAGGATTGTCCCTTTACCTGACATCTCTCCAGTTTTCTAAGACTACTGTACGTCATTCCAGCTCAACTGTGAAGAAGTTGAATGGTTTGGAGCTGAAGACAGACCCCACCAGAACAGCTAGGTTGGTGGGCAGCTCACTCTGCTGGGGCTGTGCAGCCTGGGTGGGGGTTTGCTATGTGGCATGGTGAAAGATTTGCCATGTGGGATGACACCACACCACAAGGGAAGCCAGTGACTGCCTGACCAGCTTCCTCATCAATATGAGAGGAAGATTTTAAGTGATTCCTGTGTGCTTTGATAAAGAAGCTGCTAGTGACTGCATAATACAGTTTTTTCCTCTGCTGCCCTTATGTTTTCCACCATCAGTGAAGCGTGGCTTTTGCCAGGATACTTGATTCTTCCCTTGTCAGTGGAGAATAGCAAGTCACAGAGCACCTGGCCAGTTTGCTTACTACTTCCCAGGCTTCTGGAGGAGGACTGAGCCACTTGACAGCTAAAAATTTACACCCAGCCTCTGGCGCTGCCATCTGGTGCTTGCAGTGCTCACAGAGAGCTACCCTCTTCCTATAATAAAGCTAACAGAGCCTCAGCGCAGGCTGTCGCTGCTCTTCACCCAAACCAGGATGGACAGGGCTGTTGTGTTTACCGCACCACTGTGCAGGTGTGAGATTTGGACGCTGTACAGAAAATTCGTCCAGCGGGTGGAGAAAGATGCACCAGAGGAATTTCTAGCTTTGCTCCAAATGGGATAGGAAGACAGGCTGTGCAGCAAAAACATTTTGCGGCTTGCTGAGTGCATCACCACTGGGGTATGATTAATGAAGGCCCAGCTGCAATGGGACAGACACGTGGCTCAGATGGACACAAAAACACCCCAGTGGTTCCAAGAACTCTCCAAAAAGGTACATGTCAGCCAGGTCTTTTGAATTACCAATTGCAAAAAGGCAACAATACAGCAACTACTTGGGGAAAGGCTTGCACAGAAACAACAGCCCTGGGAAAGAAAAAGCACCCAGGGTGAACTGTGCAGCAGCAGGGCAGCTCTGCTCCTTCCAGCTGCAGGGGACCAATCACAGCAGCACCACTGCCAAATCCACTTCTTGAGATCAGAGCCAAACTTGAATTGTATTTTAATCAAAATTCAATCACGTTAGGAAAGAAATACGCTTTTAAGACAAATATCCACTGCAGAAGGAAATAGAAGCTAATTGGTTTGCAAAAGACCCCATAGCCAAGGCCAAGAATCCAACACGTGCCCTGATGGGTACATGGGTCAAGCAGTAGCTACAGGCACAATCCCAGTGGTTTGTTACTCATCTTATGGGCTCCTCCTGCCTGGCATTTGCCAATGGAGACCGTGAATGAAGTGGTTGTACTTCCGTGTTACAAATTCATAACTAGAGGGGACTGTTATGCTGGTCTTTTCTGATGTCCTGCTGATCACAGAGCAATAGCCATCCAGCCCCTTTTATGGCTAAAGAAGAACAGATGCTCCAGCAAGATGTTAAATCTTCACCTAAACGTTGTATCTACACAGAATCCTCCATGTTTAAAGGCTCTGGGATAAACTTTGTACTTTGCTAGGGGAGTGGGAGAGAAGGGAAACACCCTCTTTACCCTGGAAAGCTGGTCTTATTGCCTGGAAAGAGGATAACACCCCCTGCACAAAATGTATCTATGCTCTGGCCAGACCCCAGTTTCTAAATCTTCTCACTAAATATGAACATGAAAGATACAGGGAGGGAAGAAAAATTAGAGGGGTCAGGGCACAAAAAAAGATGTAGTTACTGGGAAAACATGAGAGCCACCAAGCATTAATTCCCTGCATGGGCATAGCTGTGACATGTGAGGTCTCTTGCTGTGCCCCCATGGAGCCCCACAGAGCTCCATAAGTGCTGTTGCAGGGAGGCTTTGCACTGTGCTGTACCGTGCGTGGTGAAGATGTCCCAACATCCTCATGGTTTATGTGGCCGGGAGTATTTTGTGGTGTGCAGGGTACATGGTGTGATGCCATTTAGACTGGGATTTTCTCATGTCCCATGATTTCCAAGCACTCTTTCTCAAAAAAAAAAAAAAAGGAAAGGATTATGGGGGCNTGGCTTTCTACCCATCCCTCCAAACACAAATAATGTGAGTATCACAAGTGTGTCTAATTCACATGAATAATTTATGCAAAGTAATAAGTTCCTGATACCAATAAGCAGAATAAATACAACTCCCAGAGACCACATTACAAAGTAGAATTCATTTTTACACAGATATAGAACTGTTATGATCAAGTAAAGGGAGAAATAATCTCCATCAATAACACTTCCTTATTTCTTCATTGTTTTATTTGCACAGTGCTACATGTCTGTATAGTGTACAATCCATCCAGCTGTCCTGGAGATGCCTACGAAGCTATTCCAGCAGGTATTGTATTAATCATTTCTCATCACCAGACAGACATTGTTGGAGGCTTTTCTTGTTTCGCTTGCAACATTAGATCACTTTTAGCAACAAGCAGAGTAGGATCTAAACATATTTTCCCCTGCAGATATGGAGACACAGTCTTATTTATAAAATACATATTTTCACTGTTAATTTCATAGTGGCATTCACTGCACAAGACATAAAACGGCATTATTGCACACCAGTAGCATGTCTGAATTCAGGAGCTAAAAGTCAGTGAAAATACTCTGTGTCACTGGTTGTTTGTTTTGATTTTTGCAGATATTTTTCTCCATTCAGGTCCAGATCATCTTTTCCCATTGTTTTCCAGATTCTACCATTTTATCATTCACTAAAGGATTGGAGAGATCAACAGAAACATTTTGATGCACCATCTACTTAAGAAAAAAATTCTTTACTGGTAACTACTGTTTTTCCTCATTGTTTACCTGATTTTCTAAACTGCTTAGCAGCTCTGAAGAGCACAGACTTCAGACAGCAACAATCACCTAAAATTCATGTACTTTGTTTTTGACAGGAATTTGGGATTGTTAGTAAATAGGTAAAAAAGCCTGATTTAATACTTTGCAACTTTTTAGACTTAGCTAGCCAGATTACAGCAAGGACAATATTCAGCTGCATTTACTAAGCAGCACAAATTAGAATCATAAAATCATATCATAGAATGGTTTGGGTTGGAAGGGACCTTAAAGATCACCTAGTTCCAACCCCCCTGCCGTGGGCAAGGACACCTTCCACTAGACCAGGTTGCTCAAAGCCTCATCCAACCTGGCCTTGAACACTTCCAGGGATGGGTCATCCACAACTTCTCTGGGCAACCTGTTCCAGTGTATCACCACCCTCATAGTGAACAATTTCTTCCTTATATCTAATCTAAACCTATCCTCTTTCAGTTTAAAGCCATTACCCCTTGTCCTATCACTACATGCCCTACAAGTCCCTCTCTACCACTACATTCCCTACAAGTCCCTCTCCAGCTTTCTTGTAGGCCCCCTTCAGATACTGGAAGGCCGCTGTAAGATCTCCCCGGAGCCGTCTCTTCTCCAGGCTGAACAACCCCAACTCTCTCAGCCTGTCCTCGTAGCAGAGGTGCTCCAGCCCTCTGATCATCTTCGTGGCCCTCCTCTGGACTCGCTCCAACAGGTCCATGTCCTTCTTATGTTGGGGGCCTCCAGAGCTGAACACAGTACTCCAGGTGGGGTCTCACAAGAGTGGAGTAGAGGGGGAGAATCACCTCCCTCGACCTGCTGGCCACACTTCTTTTGATGCAGCCCAGGATACAGTTGGCTTTCTGGACTGCAAGCGCACATTACTGGGTCACGTTGAGCTTCTCATCAACCAACACCCCCTAGTCCTTCTCCTCAGGGCTGCTCTCAATCCATTCTCCGCCCAGCCTGTATTTGTGCTCGGGGTTGCCCCAACCCATGTGCAGGACCTTGCACTTGGCCTTGTTGAACTTCATGAGGTTCACACGGGCCCACCTCTCAAGCCTGCCAAGGTCCCTCTCGATGGCATCTCTTCCCTCCAGCGTGTTGACTGCACCACTCAGCTTGGTGTCATCAGCAAACTTGCTGAGGGTGCACTCAATCCCACTGTTCATGTCGCCAACAAAGATGTTAAACAGCACCAGTCCCAGTACTGACCCCTGAGGAATGCCACTCATCACTGGTCTCCACTTGGACATCGAGCCATTGACCGCAACTCTTTGAGTGTGACTATCCAGGCAATTCCTTATCCACGAAGTGGTCCATCTGTCAAATCTATGTCTCTCCAATTCAGAGACAAGTATGTCATGTGGAACAGTGCCAAATGCTTTGCACAAGTCTAGGTAGATGATGTCAGTTGTTCTTGCCTTATCCACCAACGCAGTAACCCTGTCATAGAAGGCCACCAAATTTGTCAGGTACGATTTGCCCTTAGTGAAGCCATGTTGGCTGTCACCAGTCACCTCCTTACTTTCCATGTGCCTTAGCATAGTTTCCAGGAGGATCTGCTCCATGATCTTGACAGGCACAGAGGTGAGACTGGATGGCCTGTAGCTCCCTCAGTGGGAATCTCTCTCATGCTCAGCATGGAAAACATCAGGTCCCTTTGGAGGGGAAACACCTACCTCTGCAACTCTTAATTGCAACTGTTAATTGTTGGGCTTGAAGTGTTGGCTGTCTACAAACGGGAGCTGTAGATGATAAAGGGAAGATGAAAAGAGAACAAAGGCAGCAGCCAAGTGCAAAGCCTGTGTGCTTTGGAGGGCAAAGCTGTGGGAATGGGCAGCCTGGGGACACGACAGGTCCCTGGCAGAAGGGCCAGTCCAAGCAGAATTTGGAAAGGCAGTAGGTTACATGTGGAAGAGCTGAGTTTGGAGACAGAGGGTAGTGTCAGCTGGGGGATGAGCCCAAAGCATCCGCGGGGCTGCGCTCCTTGGACTCCCTGGTGCATCTGTTCTTTCTTCTCTTCTCGCACCTTCAAGCTGCAAGCCAAGTCTGGGATCAGCTACACAAAAGGGTGTCGTGGGAAGGTGAGGAAGAAGTTGTTTGTGGTCTAGCCCAGCTGTCTCAGATACCAGGAGGAACTGTGCAAGGCATGCATGGAGCTGCAGGCTCAGTTCTGGCAGAGGTGCCTGTGTTGCCCAGCCATGAGTGCAGGCGGGGTCTGCTGCACAGATTATGCTCAGGCCACCCTTCCAAGGGTTTAATCACACTGGGGGAGACAATTGTGTTTTAATGATGAAAGCTTCGGTGCCAGGGCAGGCTTTTACTGAAAAGAAAGGATGCCATAGCAATTATCTCAGATGCTTATCAGGGAACCTACAGCTCTTTGCCACATTGTACAGGTGTTGGGAATAAATTTAGCTTGGTTTGTCTCCATCACTAGTCTGAGAAAAATCTTCCAAAATGGCTCAGGGAAATAATAACACTAAAACTGCTAAGAAAACTAAGGAGGTCTCTGATTGTTTTTTCAATTACTGTGTTTTCAGTAAGAAAAGAAATCTCTTTACAATTACTTTCATATGAAGATTTCATTTTCCCACACAGAGTTTGTGATTTTCCCCTCTCTTTTGATCTTTGTCCAGTTCAAAAACATGGGCAAGTGGAGCAGACCTTCTCATTTTTAAAAGGCAAAGCTTTGTTTTTAATTATTCATGATTTCATAGAGAAAGCTACCCTTGGAAAAGGTTTGATTTTATCAGGTAGTATGAACCGGGAAGCCAATATCCACATGGGAGAAGTTGAGTTTTCTCCATTCTCACAGGTTTTTCAGTGGCCAAAGAGAAGAAAAATCCACACACTCAACTAAATGCACTTTCAAAGTCTTGTAAAGTTTTGTTTCTCAAACATTTTGCTTAAAAATAGAAGCAGGGAATGAAAAAAGTAATTGAAAATTAATGTCACTCCTTCGAAAGCAATTTCCTTCAGAGAAACACTGTTTCCTGAATAAAAAAAATATACTTATTTTTGGAATTTTTTCATGCTACTCCAATTAACACCATCTAGACAAATACTCTTGTTTCTGAGTATAGGACAAATCTAGCCAAATCCACACATATTGTTTCTATCACTTTCCTATGGCATTGGATATGGATCTTTTCTGTCCTCTAGCAGAACTAATGTCACTATTTAAAAATCCCAATGGCATTTTCCTAGGTGAAGGATATTTATGTCGCACCTCAACACAGAAGATACATTCTTCTTAGACATTTGTTGATACTTTTCTTGGCATGCTTAGCAGAAACAGGAGCTTAACTGCTCCTGCCATGAATCTGTCCCCATTTACTTTTCCTTCCCACTCCACAGTGAGGATTTTATCTGGACAGTGGTTTCACCATGCAGCCCCAGAAGCACCGCTGGAGGAAGCCTCGATCCTTACAACACCAAATGGTATTTGCAGTTTGACCTTGGGTTCCTCTATACTAACTTTGGCATCTGAGTACACACTGCCCAAAAGGAGTTCTTTTTATCTTAAAATAGGTACTAAGATGGTTTGTATGGGTTGTCCTCTGGAAGTCCCTGGTGCTCTGGGTTCCTCAGCAGGGAGCAGCTCAGTTTTGGGTAGCTACCTTTAATTTCTCAGCTCGTCAGCAGCACTGTGAGGATATCAGTGCTATTTTAAGTGTGGGATGTGAAGAGGGAACGGTCACTGTCTCTGGACAGTCCCATCATCTGAACAAAGGTCTCTACACCAGTGTGAACATCATGCACACAGTTCCTCCTGGGATTTGGTTTGTGCCAGAATTCAAAGCAGCTTTTCTTGCTCCACAAAAGCATGATCAAAGCCTCCCTCCCTTGAGCTGATTCCAGCAATATTCCTCATCAAAAAGCAAGAGAAAAAACACCATATTTGCCTGTGGTTGTCTTCTAAATAAATCCCCCTATCTCAGGAGGCTTGGGGCTGCTTTCTCAGCCCGAATCAGCTTTGGTGCTGCTGGTAAGATTCTTCTTTTCATCACCTTTGGAACCCCTCTCCCCCCAGTTGTAGGAATTTGAGATGTTTACATCTGCTTATCTTCCTTCTGATCTCAGGATGCGTATAACGTTTCAACTCCCTTTTTAGCTCTATCATTAGTTCTGCACGGATCACTGAGAAAAGCCTTCTTGCAAAACTTTGCCTCTGAAGATAAACCCAACAGCAGTGGTTGCAGCCAGACCCTGTTCCCCCTGCACCTCTGTACGTAAGGGAGGTTACATTGCCTTTAAGGTCTGTATGGACAGTTCCTGTAAAACATGACATTTCTACTAAAGTTTCTCTTTCAGAGGCACTTGCACTGTTTCCTTTCCAGGCAGCCACCTGGCACCTGCCTGTGCTGGAGACCTGCATCCATGACAGCAAATGGCAGGTCTATGTGCTGTAAGCACATGGCCATTGCCTGCCCACCAGTAACACCAGTTATGATGCTCAGGGAGACAGCAGTAATCCCATGACATCAATATTCCTTGGGACTCACTAAGCAGAGAGTACCAAAAGGAGAGCATCTTTCTACCAGTCCCATCAGTGTCTTATATAAAAGTTAAAATTACCTACTCTAACCTGTCCTCAATCCTCTTAAATCCTATCCCAATTTGCTGGCCTGGGAATGACGGCCAGCACGCTCACCTTCTGCAGATCCCTGTCGGAGCTGATGCCTTCAACACTTTGCGTCTGCCCTGCACCAAAACAGCTAACACTCATCTGTCTGTGCGAAAGCACATTTTAATTGAGCAGCCCTACTCACCCAGGAATTCAGCTAAGTCTGTAAAGCTGCTTGCTTTTATCTGTATATGCCATTCTGCCAGTCTTGATGTTATCTGCAAATTCTAGATTTATTTTTAGATAATTGATAGAAATGTTGAAAAGTACAAAGGCTTCACTGTTTCCTTGAGATCCCAACAGAAATGTCCCCGTTCAGTGACAGTTTTGCGTTGATTACTAGTGTTTTGTAGTCTGTTGTCACTTCCCAACCCATTTAACATGGATTAGGTAATGCCCAATACTAATGTTTAAAAACAGAATATGATGTCAGATCCCTTGCAAAAGCCTTTTATGGGTTATATCTGTCAGCTCCATGCTGAGGGAGACTTCAGCGCCATGAGGCCCAGCTATTTTGTCAGCGTGTCCTGCTTTATTCGCACCATACACAATGGTCCTTGAACCTCATGACCAAACAGCACAGAAGCAAAATTCAGACTTCAAGGTCCAGGAATCTCAGTTCAAACAGGAATTTGCTCTGCCCTGAGGACTGGCCCTGTTGAAGCAGAACTCCTGTATTCCCAGCCACTGCCCCTCTTGAAGGAAGTCTCATGGTACTCTAGCTGTAGCACAACCTTTTAGCAAGACGTTGACCTGCTCCTGCTGCTTTTCTCAGCACGCCCCTATGATGCTATCAGCACAGCAAATGGGTTATCCACAGGGAGAGGGGAAAGGAGCTCTGCAGAGACCATGCTCAGCAGGTCAGCTGTTGCCCTGCTCCCCAAAGTCATCCTGGCTCTGACCCCAGGAGCACTGCAGCATCGAGTGATGCCTGATGAATCCATGCATCCCTCTGGCCCTGTAGTGCCCTGCCTGGTTCCTTCCTCTGTGCAGCTCCGCTCTCGCTGTCCTGCCCACCCACCAGGGTGGAGGGATGAAGGCAGCTCTGATGGTCTCCTTCCGGAAGCCTTGTCTGGGCTCATTGCAATTAATTCTCCCTCCTGTCCACTGACTCTTTAAAGGTGTAAACAATGGGCTGTATGAGTGCTTGGCAGCAGTCCAGGAGCAGCTCGATGTGTCAGTATGCAATAGGCGCTTGCAGAGGGGATTTTTACTTTTTTTTTATTGTCAAGCTCAGCTACAAACAAACCTTTAATTAATTTCTCCACAAAGTTCTGCTGAGCTTGTGGCCTCCGATTCTTCTGGGAGGCTAATTAATCTGATCCTCTCTCTCCATGCTCCTTTTTCAAGATTGTCAGTTTTCACTTGTTGAATCTTAATGCCTTTCACTGGTGTAACAATCTGCCTGTGTTCACCAGATGCCTCTCACCCCCAGTGCACAGGCTACATTTCTTTTTTGCCTATATGAGCTCATGCTACAGCTGCTTGAAAAACAGCACCCCTCACACTTCTTTGCAAGAAAAATTGACTTTTTGCAAAATTTCCCCTTAGCACTGGAAAAGGAAACCGCCCAGGAATTTCAGTTTTCCACTAAAATTTTCAGTTTTCAAAAACTGTTGGGTTTTTTTTGTTTCTGTGAAAGCTGAAGTGCTGGGGAACATGTTCCTGTTTCAGTGTTTTCAGTGAAAACTTGAGGAAAAAGAAACCAAACTGATATCTGCACAGATACAGATGTATGCAGGCATTTTGGGCAAAAGCCCATTTTTTTGGGGCGGGGGACTATTTCACTCGGCTCCATCTTGATCAAAAGCCCATTGATTTCAGGCGTGAAGCACCCAGGCTGTTTTCAACATGCATCTCCAGCCTTGAAAAACATTTCCTGAAGCTGAGAAAGAGAAGCTCATAAAAGTAATTGAGATGTTTTGGAGACTGTGCTTTTAGTCTTCTTGTGACTCTGTTCCCTGAGATTGATGTGGGAGCACTGAGCTTTCCAACCTGTCCCAGAGAGTGACACTGGAGGCAAAAATGCTTGCAAAGCTTCAAGACATTGTTGTGCACCATGAGCCAGTGGCCATGGAAATGCTGAAGGCAGAGGTGTGGTGTCCAAGTGCAAGGGAATGAACTGGCACCCCAGAACCAGGGAGTCAAGTGTGGTATGTGGCATCACTGTGGGATATGGGCATGAGACCCATGTTTGCACCTTGTGGGAAAGCCACAGCCACTTGGTTCTGTACAAAAGCAAGGCTAGGACAAGGTGCTGCAGCACTCCCCAAGTACAGGTGGGCGTGTTTAGTCATGGCTCAGAGAGATCACCCTCTGCAGGAAAGCATACCAGCATTTTCCATGGGGGAAAAACCCTGTATGATGACAGCCTAGGGACAATGACCCCCATCTAGGAGGGATTTCAGGGATTTCACAACAAGCCCAACATGCAGCGTGAGAAGGAGCAGGGGGAATGCCCTGGGACCTTTCTTCATCTCCAGCATCCCTATCCTCTGGCTGGTCACTGGTGAGATTGCTCTCCTGAGGGACAGAAGCAGCAGAGGGACCAGACCTGTGTTCCTCATCCTTGGCAGAGCTCCCAGGCCTGGGCTGGGGGGAGAGGAGATGGCCTCCACCTGACTCTCTTGGAGACCGGTGCCTAAGTGCAGGCTGCGATTTCCAAGCTTTTGCTTCCACTGGAGAAACCCGAAATAGAATCAGTTTAACAGATTTTTTTTGTTGTTAAACACACAGTTTTCCTCTTTTCAGCCCTCCTGAGGAAAAAAAAAAAAAGTGGAAAAACACTGACATTTCTGTTAGGTCCAAATTCTTTTGGTCACTTAATGTCTCAGAGATTATTTGCATCTTGGTATCATTTATACCACTCTAACGAGAGATGGCTGGGAAATGCTGCCTGTTAATTAAATGTTTGGGAAGGAAAGGAATAGAGATATCACAATTTGGGGTTTTTTTTATTTTGTCTTGGTTGGGTGTTTTTTGGGTTTTTTTTGGTAACCTGTGTGGCATCCTCAAACCAGTCAAATCATAGGAATCTTGTTTGCTAAAAGGGAGGAGGTTGGGAGTGACTTTCTGGCAGTTTGCTGCTCTCACAAGCCAAATCCCATATGTGTCTTGAGCAGATTAGAGCGCAGCAGCACCAAATTCTGCTCCCCAAATGCCCTGCTCTCCAAGCACCTGGAAAGTGCTACCTACAATGGTGTTAAAATAATGTCCCTATTTTACAACGGTCTTGAAGACATCCAGGACTGGCTGGGAAGCACTCAGGTACCATAGCAATACACACCAGGCCATTTATAGTCCTATATTCAGAGCAGGGCTGGGTGAAACAGGTCACACATTAAGTGGTGCCTGTGGAATGAAGGACAGAGCAGTCGTTCCACCCCGAGTGCTCTCTAGGTTGAGTGAGGTGAGGCCATGTAGGAAAAATTATGAGATCATTTAGCATCATCTGAAGGTATGCTTACAAGCAGTCTGCAGCAAGACTGCATGGGGAGGCAGCCCTGGTCTTCCTACTTCCATAGCATTTGATTGAGCATCACCCTACTGCAAGGTTGCTCTTCAAGCCAGGCTTTCTGGCTACAGCTGTCCATCTTGTGTGGGGGAAATGAGCGTCTCCAAAATTGACTCAGACCTGCCAAATTCCACTGTTAGTGAAACATGAGACTAAATGCAAAGAAGACACAGTATATAAGCGAATATCAGTTTTCAGCCTTATTCAGGAAAGATGCCAACTGTTGCTCAGTTAAGGATTTAAATTCTCTGCATATTGTTTGATGAGCCCTGGATGAAAATGCAGCAGTTTGAGTCCAAATCCCACTTCTGCTATCGCCCTTTAAGGCCACCTGGGGCATTTTACCCACTGAGAGCCTCCATTTCTCCCATGCATAATGACAATATAGGGCTGAGCCCTTCCTAGAGAGACTGAGGTATGGAAGAGAAGTACTGCACAGGAGCTCTGCCCCTCTTCGTAACTCTTGTGACACAAGGGGCTAATGACTCTGTTAACCTCTCTGCTTTGGCTAGGTTTTGCTGTTACAGGTCGTGGCAAAGGATGGAAAAGGTCCCGGAAGTCCTAATGTAACAGCCTGCCAGCCCAGCAGCAGTGCAGTCCTGGGTCTCAGAGTAAAAATACCCTTCCAGGGACTGGTCCCCGTTCCCTGGTGAACCTCCTATTGCCAGCATAGCACCTGGACTTTGTTCCCCCAGGTAGCCTGCAGCCCCCACCAAAACAGGAGACAGCACCTCTGAGTGCAGGTGCCCAGATCTCAAGTGGGCTAACACAAGGCAAAACAGACCTGGAGGAGGGAAGAGGGGGAGGACAGATTTAAAATAAGATTGTTGAGGAAAGCAAAAAAAAGAAAAAAAACCCACCACACACCCTCTCAAACTTGCATGCTTTGAAAAATGTGTGAGTTTCTGTGAGGCTGCAGAGATGACAAAGAAGGAGCTCCAGGGAATGGGTCTAGGGAGGGGTCCTCCATGGAAATAAGAAAGCCCCATATAACAGCACCACTTTGCAAGGGTCCTGCAGGGGTGGGGAGGGATGCCAGTTATCCCATCACAGCATATTAGTGCACTTTGTTTCTATATTATTATCCTCCTGTTGCTAGAGCCATTAAAAACTGTCTCTAAATAGCTCAGCATGGTGATTTACTAATTGAGTTAACTTGGCTGCAGTGGCTCTGGTGCTGAAGGATGTGGTTTGTGATTAGATAAGACCATTGCCCCTTTCAAAATGAACAACACATTAAGAGGTTTTTCTAGGTCATGCTACACTGCTCAGCACAGCACTCTGCCAAGCACTGCACAGCCCAGAGCCCGTGGCCCCAACCCAAGACAGACAGTCATTACAGCTAATGAAGGTCTGTGCTTTCATTCCCCTGGAGGATGCATGGAGCCTCTTCAAGAGGCTCCTCTTCAAAGAACAGGAGCATCTTCAAGCTGGAATTAGCCTCTTCTGCCTCAAAGTCCAGGGAAGGCCAGGTCAGGCTGCTTGGACTTTCCAGGTCCTGCTGCACAGGTAGTGGTGAGGGGTCCCCATGCTCCCAGGGGAGGCACATGCTCAGATCTCCCCGCAAGATGAAACCTTGCTTGTAGACTTCAGTTCAGAGTGCAACAATGCTGTGGCATGATGGTCTTTCAGGGCAAAAAACACTGGTCCCTCCCCTGCATTTTTCATGCTGTCTCTCCCCCAGATCTTCCAGCACCGTGCTGACCCTGGCCAAACCACTTGTTCTAGGAGCAGCATATGCTGGGTCAGACTCTTCCTCACCAGGACACATCACAGGTGCATCTCCCAAGTTGTTGAGAGCTGAAACAGACCCACACCAGGGAGGACCTGGCGGGTCCAGTCTGTCTGTTTTGCAGCAGTTGGTGCACAGAGGTCCTGGGCTGCCCACAGAGGAGTTGATAGAGTTGATGGATCTCATTGCTCTTCCATGCACATGCCTATAGTGTTAGATGAGCTAGTTCTTGAGTTCACGTGGGGGCCAGCCTCCTTGGTTGTCCACACTAGCCAACACTGGTGAGCATTTAGCTCAGCTTTGTTGGGTCTTCCCTTGGCAGGAAGACACAAGGCTGCGTGGGGCTCAATTGCAGCAACAAGTAGCACAACCTAGAAGCAAGTTGTGTGATGCTGAGGTTACACCAAACCTCAAGAGCTGCACCACTCCATAGAAAGAGTTAGCCCAAGCGGACAATGAGATGGCAGCCTACCAGTATGTTCATTTAGGTGTGCCCCAGTGTTTCTCAGACCCTCGTGTCCTCCATCTCAGGCTGACAAAGAGTTTGAGGCAAACCCTACATTTCTAACATTGCAGAACCCAATACAAAGGGATTCTTCTTCCTTCAGCAGTGCTGAGGCTTACACCTTTGCCTGCACTATTGTCCCAAAGGAGAGGCCAAGGGAACTGCAGGGGACAGGAATGGGGGAAAGCAAAGCTGGAAAAGGGCTGGGGACAAACTATGAAGAAAGACCACTGCAGCCAGGGTCCTGGAGCCAACTTTCCACCAAAGTGCTTTCAGCCGTGGAGATGCATTTGAGAAGAACTCCCACGGGTGAGCAGCTCCTGTGTCACACCTGCCTATGCCTGCATTGCTCCACAGTGGCAGCAGCAGCTGAATCTGCCCAGCTCAAAGCATGGAGGGGAGCTGCAACACATCAGAGGAGACAAAGCTGCTCTCCTTGCAGCTCAAGCACCAGCCAGGCAGGTGTACTGGAACATGAAATAAAACCCCATTTAACAAGAAACCTGAAACTTTTTAAAAAGTGAAATCATCTTGGATGGAGCCTTGTTCCTCCCTGTCAGCCGAGAGCTTAAATTGGCAGGCAGATGAGCACCTGTCAGGGCTGGGCTGGAGTCATTAGCAAGATCAGAGTCCTGGCAGAACAGCGGGAGGCTGGACTAGATGACCTAATTTGCGTCCCTTCTAGCTCAAAAAAATCTGTGATGTATTTTTAATGAAGCACACACAATAAACTGCTAACATAATATTAGAGGCTCACTTCAAAGCTCAGATAGGCAGGGAAATCAAGGTGAAAGTTTCTGGATTCACCATTATTATGTGTCACTCATCTTCACTATGACAACCCATGGGCACACCAGATGCTTCCTTTCCAGTCTTTGGTACATGCTTTGGAGTCTACCCTCCTCCTGGAAAGTATAAAGTTTGACTGCACACCCCTTATACATATATGCATTGTTCCAGCCCCACAAAAGCTTTGGCAAGCAGCAAAATTTAGTGACTCTGGAGAAGGCTGGGGTCATACCTTAGAAAAGCTTTAGGCCACCTGGGTTGCCTTTTGTTCTGCTAGCCCCTTCTCATCATATAGCTGGTGTCTGTAAGGTTTATGATTTCATGACATGTGTCAGGGAACAGCAAGAGCAGGGATGCTCCCTCAGGCAAGCCAGGAGCTGAGGAGGATCCCACGGCTGGAAGGGGCCCCACCAGCCACAGCCTGTCCCACAGGACCTGAGAGAGGAAACAAGAGCAAGAGATGGTGGCCAGGCCCAGCCAAGGGTCCACATCATAAGGCAATATCACAGCAATGAGGCAGGTCCAAGGTGAAGCCAGGAAGTCAATCCACAGGTCAGGACCAGGTCCAGTGATCACCAAGCAGGTCCATAGTGAGGAGACAGGTCCAAGCTCAAGCCATGAAATCAGCCCACAGCTGGGGTTCAGAGCAGCAGGGCTCTGTAGCCAGGCAGGGACACGACTATGGCCGAGCTGTAGACCAGCGCTCCTGCAGCATGCGTCTGACAGGGACTGAAGGCACCAGGCTGAACATAAATAGAGCTCCTGGGCCCATAGTTTGGGTGGAGATCCCAAACAAGGCTGGTCAGGACCATTAGGACCTATTAGTTAACTCAGGGCCCTGGCAAGATGTATGAGCTGCTCCAGTGATATAGAAAAACACAATGGAAAAAGGGATGTCTGTGTGTCACAGTTTTCTCCTTCCCAGAACTATTAGGCCACTCTGGTTGGAGAAAACAGATCTTTTTCTCCACAAACACCTATTCCTTCTGGGATGGCCCCTGTTTCACCCAGTGGTTGGAAATAATCTCTTAGGTTGTTTAAAGACCACAACTCTAGTGGAAACAAGTAATATACTCCAAGGGTGGAAACAAATCAGAAGCCGAATGCTCCTCTGACTGCATCTAAATATTCCTGACCTCTCCAGGTTACAAAAGTTGGCGAAGAACAATCCTGGTCAAAGACCAAAGCACCTCCCAGGTCCAACCAAACCAACAACACTGCAAGAACTTACCCACATGGAGTCCAGAGGCCCTTGGTATTGAACCCCTCTGGTGAGCTGCTGTTGCTAGAAACACTCCTAAAAGTAACACACAACCTCAAAACACACATAGTAAAGTTAAACATCCCAGTGTACTTTCCACACACATAGAAATTAAGCATGCATATGAATGCATTCCCAGACTCCTTGTTTGGGAGACTTCAAGTTGCTTTCCCTTCAGCGCTCTTCATTCCCCCAGCTTCATGCCCACAGTCCCAGCAAGGTCAGTCTGATAGCAAGGGAGGGGCACTGAGGAGCAAAAAAAAAGGATTTAGCAAAATA
Source organism: Balaeniceps rex (assembly GCA_013401315.1). Lineage (NCBI taxonomy): Eukaryota > Metazoa > Chordata > Aves > Pelecaniformes > Balaenicipitidae > Balaeniceps > Balaeniceps rex. The sequence goes on from VYZW01045083.1 coordinate 91,381, forward strand.
CAGAATTTAATAGTCTTACTTGGAAACCTTGTTAAAATTTCAACTTTTACTGCCCAAAGCAAATGGGAACATTTAGTCCTAGTGGCTTGAAGTCAACTTGAAATTTGCGTGAATGTCTGACATCACCGGGTGAGGAGCGTGCCTGTTATCCAGCCTTGTTTGAGCTCAGTTTCTAATTGTCATGCAGAAAGGGACTAAGCCTTCCAGGTAACCCAGTGTTAATTTCACTGCAGGGCAGAGGGGAGGATGGAGAAAGCTAATGAACGAGCGAAAATGGTTGATTCCCATCTCAGTGTCAGGACACTGAATGGCTGTTTGTCAAGAAACAAAATGTCACTGGGATTTGTAAGCGCTTGTAACTATTACATAAAGCACTTTGACTAAGAATCGCTTAAGATAACTTTCTGAGACTGCTGCTCTGAGAGTGTGTTAATACAACCACTGGCTCTTCTTGACATTTCTGCAAACAACTTATAAATATTCCATGGGAGCGGCTGCTCCTGCTGCCGCTGCTGTTGCAGTTTGAATGGAAATACCGGGGGAGAAAAGAGCAGCTCTGCCCTTATTTAGCAAGCGTGCAGCTAAGTAAGAGTCCTCAGTCAGCCCACTCCAGGGCTTTGCTCCAGTGAAAACAAAAAGCAGTCAAGCATCCTGCCCTTCTGCTGAAGGAGAAGCTTGGATGTGTGTGAAGACCCAGCACAGTCTCCTACCACCAGCCCCTCTGCACCCAGACGGGCACTGGAAAGAGGTGAAATGACTCACCCGAGGTCTCATATTGTGCCTGTGACACTGCTGGAAGTTGCAGCTCAGCCAGAGCTGTCTCTGTTGCTTTACCCCAAGGCTCAGAGGCTAAACACAGAGTTCCTCAAGCAGGGCAAGGCAGCAATGGGGAAGCTGATGTCTGCGGGTCTCGGGGTGGGGGGGGCAGCTCCATGTGTATTTGGGGACTGTCCATGGTGGGTGCTGTAAAAGAAAGATGCTGTGCCACTCCTCCCAGACACAGACGTGCTAGTGCATAGTGTGCCCTTCTGCTCACGGGCAGCAGGGAGGATCCCCAGCCCGTTGGGGCGATGGGAGGCATCATGCAGCAGACCTGATGAGAGCTGGTGTGCTCCTGGGCCACGTCAGCTGTCCATGCCATGAAGCTCCTGGTCCTTCTCTAGAGGTGTGGGATCAAACTGCACTAGAGAGGCTTGTGCAGAAAGCAGAGGAGGATCTTACAGCTCAGGCAGCAGCAGACACATGTGCAGTGAGTTGCAGGAGTGCCGGTGTAAACCACACTGACCACAACCAGCCAATAGGTGCAGCTTCACTGTTTTAAAATGTTAGCTACCCACTCACATGGAAAAGTCCAGCACTCCCTCTTCATACCAGATTTTGCAGTCATTCCCTTTCTGCTTTAAATCCAAGCGATAATACTCAAAACCAGCCACAGAACAACAAATGCAAGTAGGAGCCAGCCACAACCACACCACCACAAAGGAGCTGAGCCATGAGCAAACCACTGCCAACAGACCTGACCCACAAATAAACCACTGCAGATGGAACCTGACACAAGTAAACCACTGCAGATGGAGCCACCCACAACCAAAATGCTGTGAAGAAGCCCAGCCTGTGACTCATCCCAGCTAGCATGCCTGTGTTGGTGCCATGTGGAATGCGGCAGCTTATCAAAAGCTATGATTTCATCCCAAAAGACGTTACTGTTTTTATACTTGATGACAGCTGAGCCTTTTTGGTACCTGCTGACCTAGAACAAGTCTCTCAAACTGCACTGAAGGTGGGTCATTTCAACATTTGAAGTGCCTCATCGTTTAGTGAGTGGGCAGTGTATACCTTTATTTTCATTGTGCCTCTCTGCCAAGTCTCCATTATCCCTATTTATAGATGCCCTGGGAAGCAATTCCATTAAGTGTCACCTGCCTCAGCATTTCCCTGTGTGGCGCCCTTGTTACGGCACAAAACAAGGGGTCTCTAATTGGTGTTTCTGTCCCTAGCCAGATTCAAATGTTTGGGCTTGGCTTTATAGGGAAGGTCTCTGCATAATTTCACAGATTCCTTGCCCTCACCGTGGTTGTACCCAGAGTTCATGCTATCTCCAGAGCTTCCCATCAGCAATCATGACACCGTGGTCCAATATCATCCCTAAGAAACCTTTGCCTCTCTTGCCTGTTATCTGTTCTCCTGCCCACTCCCATCTCTCAATGACTCTGGGTTTTTTTATCCTTTTCTGATTTTGAGAAGGAGGCAGAACGGCAATAGTTCTTCTCCCTCACTGTCTACTTACAGGGAACTAATCCAGAAACACAGCTTCGAATTAGAAAACCTTCCAGCCTTTATTATTTCTATGCATCATGTTTGTTTGTAGCAAAACTTAGCAGCTCAGATAATCTGCTCCGTGTCAGAGCAGAGAGATGTGGAAACACCACTTTCTCACAAGGTTTAGGAGATCCTGTTTGGGAGCAGAGATCTCAGCCCTGTGGAGTCACAGGCAGCTGGGCATTTGCCCAGTGATCTTCTATGAGCTATTGGGGAAGGATGGGGTAGAGATGCCATCTGCCTGCAGCCCAGGGCCAGGGTTACAAGCAGGTACCTGTCCTCACAGACAGGTAACTGCAGGCACTACTGCCAGAAGCAGGCTTCAGTCCCTGACAGCATTGCCAGCTCTCAGTACTGTCCTGAGTCTTGTGAGATTTGGTGTTTCTCTGATGGTTCCTCAACTCAGAGGAGGAGTGGGGAGACTTCAGCCTCAGATGAGAAAAGCTTGGAAACATGGCCTTCAAAACCAGTATGCAGCTAAGCAGAACTCAGATGAGCTTCATTAAGAAGCTCCTCATATTTAAGCTGATTTCAGGTTGGGGACCTGAGTAATGTTTTTTAGCAGCTGGAGAGTCACAGTGCTGCTGTCTGGAGGACCAGCTTGGAAATGGGAGTCCCTTGTCTCAGGGGAAGGACAGGAGAGGCAAAGGCAACTCACATGTCCTCTCACATCCAGTGAAAGAGGGGCGAGAGGGGAGGAAAGCAGCTGCCACAAACACATTCTGCAGACTCCTAAAGTCTGAAGCCAAGAGAGACCACTAGCTCTGCCTGAGCTTGTCTCCCTCAGGGCATTGCACTTCTAGATCCCCTGCATGCAGCAAAATGACTGTTCCTGAAACACTGTTGGGAATGCAATCTCCTGTGTGCAGTGGGTAGATATAGAAAGGTACCAAGGTCCAGTGCCTGGCCATGGTCAGCTTTGGCTGGTCTTGTCCTGCTCCCAGCCTCTCCTGGTCATCCGATGAAGTGTTTCCAGCAAGGCTGATTCAGCAGCTATAGCAATGAGGTTTAGACCCAGCCCTGTGAGGGACTTTCAATGCACAGACCCAGACTTCATCTTTTGAAGGCTTGAAGGGGCTCTGGACAGTGAAAGTGAGGAATCCTCAGGAGATCACAGCTTACACTAGAACTGCTTGAGCTACATGTGTCAGAGCATCTAAGTCCTTTTCAACAAACATCTTGGATTTCTTGTGAACCAGGCCATTAGTGGGGTTTCTTTCACACTGCATTATGCCTCTCTTTCTCCCTGGCTTTGATTGAAAAGGTCTTGCTGATGGAAATGGTGTCAAAGCCACAGCACCCCTGTATGAAGTTTTGATCTCAGTGAATCACAGCTAGCCATTAAAAAAGAAAAAAAAAGCTTTCAAAGCTAGTTTGATAAAATTACTTTTACATAAAATGTGGCCATGTCAGATGTTGCAACTTGGCAGCATGGTGGACAGAGATGGGAACATCTGGAGTGAGGCTCACCGTACCTGTGTCAAGCACCTCATTTAGGATGGGACAAACCACCACCTGGGGACACAGGCTTTGGGACTCCACTTCCCCATCCATAGGCACATCCAGAGGTACAGTCCCATCTCCCTGCCCTCTGCAGGAGGATGGGAAGATGGAGGGAGGGGGCAGAGGATAAATACACTTCACATGTTACCATGACAAGGAGGGGCATAATCATCTCCTTGGCTAGCTTGGAGCCTGGCGGTGCTTACAGGTGGACCTGAAAACCTGGAAAAAGAGTTTCTCTTTTGGTATTACTGTTCCTGCTTGTTGCAAGGACAAGTGTGGGGCTGGCAGCAAAGGGTAAGTGTGGATCTGCAGAGGCAAATGCTGTCAGAGAAGCAAGCATGAACACAATGTCTTTCCATCACTGCTTGAAGACCTGTGCTTCTACTGCATCTTCAATAGTGGGCACTGCATTATCAAGGGTCTGCATGGTGACAATGCGTAGGGGACATTACGTGCTGAGTTGTGCAGCTCTGTGCTTTGTGATGGGGAGTCCATTCTTCCCAGGACAGTCTGGACTGCATCCCTCATCCATCCAGAGCTGTTCTGGCTCCTCACTGTTGGCTTTGTTTATTTGATTTCACTCCTGGCATCAAGGACATGAGCAGAAAACTGACTGTGGCTTGCACAGTGAGAAAGGAAGAGAGAGAAAGTATCATGAGATGGGGAACAGTCAACAAGGTCCTGAGCCCTGCTGGGTAAATCCCATTTAACTCAGTGACATCTGAGTGTGAAATAGGTCTATGAATATCTGGAAGACTTGTAACAAGCCCAGAAAAGCACAAAGCAGAAGCAAAATTGTTCCTTTGAAGTCCTCAAACCCTCCCTACCCTCACCAATACCAGAGCTCACCCTTTGCCTCTTCCAACCTCCTACAGGTGTTCCTGCTGTCCACTGCATCCCCTTCTTCAATAATTTGTCATTCAAATGGCCTTCTAATGCCTGTAAACACAGAAATTGGCATCTGGACAGCAGGAAATCTAGGAAATTAGCACAAGGGACTCTTCTGGGCTTGTGGCCAATATATAGTCCTAGGAGCCACTGAAAGCACAGCAGAGTCAAGCTCTAGAAAGCAGGAAGAGTGTCACTGGGTTGGCATAAAGTGAATCCTAGTCCCTTTAGGATAAGTGACGGTAATGTGCTAGTCTGCTTTGTCTTAACCACAGGGAGCGTCAAAGCCAAACTCCCCGTGATACTGATTTGGGCATGGACAAGCCCAGATCTCAGCTCTGTTCAGGGCCCATTTAGTTGCTGTGGGGAAATGCCACAACACACAGCTGTCTTCTTTTTTCTTTTTTTTTTTTTTTCAGGTTCATCCTGTTTTTTGCCACCTCATCTGGTTTCCTCATGCCCATAGAGGTGTGGGCACTGGTCCAAGCATTTTGACCACAAGACTCACTAACTACTGTACAAGGGAGACACACGGTGTGCCCTGAGGCTATGACCAAAAAGGGAGTTTCCACAGCAGCCCATCAAAGCATCCAGCAATTCTCCTTCTGGCTTTTCTATGGGCTTTGGAGTGGTGTTGGCCATGCCAGGCTGAGCTGCTCTCTGCTACTGTGCTTCAACTTCCAGTGTAGGTTTGAATCCCTCAAGAGTCTGAATGATGCTTTTGAATGAGTAGGAGAGGACAGGGCCTGTTTGGGCATGCAGGACCTCAGAAAATCCATCAGCACTAGCATGAAGGGGACAAATCCTAGCAAGTATGGCAGAAAGCAGCTGGTAATGTACTGATCACTCACCTCTGTGTGTGGATAAGTATGCACACAAACTGGACATGCTTGCAGGCATCAGGATTGTCAAGGCTGTCTAGCTTACCAAGGCCCTTAGGAATCCCAGCACAGGGCACTGACTTCTTGCTTCATCCTTTGGGCAGGACAATGTATTTGCACCAAAACATGGCTGGCTCCTCTGCAGAGGCTGATGCTGGTCATGAAGCTGGGGTGGCAGCAGTCAGATCTGCTGGGATCCCAGGGCCATGTGGCACAGCATCTCCTGCCCAGCTGCTACTGACAGATCAGTTCCCATCTCAGTGCCAAGAGTCAGCTGTTCACTAGTATGGGTCTATGCCACATCTTTTTGGCAGCCCCAGTGATGGATTTGGAGGAGACAGATCACAAATGCAAGTTTGGGCATTGCTGTCCCTGTCATTCACATGGGTGGAAACTGGCTGTGGCAGAGGTAGAAAGTACCCAGCAACGCCCCATGAAGTTGTTGCAGGTGGCCCTCAGATATTGCCATGCTGGCTGCCCAACTTGCAGCATCACAGTCTCTCTGGGATGTGAGCCACCCAAGCATCCTCCCCTGCTTCTTCCCATGGTCGCTGTTCCCTCCTCATGAACCATCAAGCCTAGAGCAATGCTGGCACTGCCATGGCCCTGCTGATGCCCTTCACTCCTGTCTTGTGATGGTCCCTCCCTCCTCCACGTGTGGTTGTTCTGTGAAGCTGAGCACCAGTCCCAGTGTTGCGAACCCCAACAGTGGCTGGTGCAGCCTGGAGACCCTCAGCCAGGACTTGCACACATAGTCCTCTAGTGCATGTTCCCAGGACCTTGGTACAGCCATGACACTGCTCCTGCTCTTCTCTGGCCCACACTACATGCCACCTGCATGTGACAGGCTGGTCTTGCATGCATAGACCTCAATATCTCAACAGTCTTCCTGAAGAGAGGAGCACAGAAGAAAATCTATAGTTTGATAAGGAAAAGCAACCTCCTGGCAAACTCTCTGCACAGCCCTGCCATAACCTGGAGTACATGCAGAGTGACAGGGGGGCTGTCTGCAGTACAAGGAGTACACAGGTAGATCTAGGCAGGTGCTTTATGGCCCACTGTGTGGTATGGGGGCAGCCAGACATCAATGGTTTTATTTTCATAGCATCCTGAGGTCAAAGATGGGGGTCACACAGAAGATCAAGTCTTGCACTGTGACTCCATGAAGCACTGGTGGCACAGCCAGGAACGGCCACCAGCTCTCCAGCACAGCCAGCCTGAACTGCAAAGCCAGGAGCCGCATGTTTGGTGAGATACACCCTATTACGGAAATCCAAGCCTGAGTGCTGCTCCACTCTGGAACTACCTTTTGCTTCATTAATCACAGAGCTGAGTCTAGTTATCTGTGCATACCAGAAGAAAAATGTCACTGCCCGACTTCTTGGGATTGCTTACTAACGTTCCTCTACCTGCAGCCTGGAGTCCTCAGCTTCAAGGGGCTAGGCTAATATTTTGTGCTATTCTGAGCATCCTGAAATATGAATGATGTTGGGCAAATGCGGGGGACAGTTTGAAGGGAAACAGGAACATTAGCAGAGCATGCTTCATGCAAGGAAACCCTTTGCTGGCACCAGTTAAAGATTGCATAACCATGCCGAGTATGTCTTATTTATTACTGTTGTGCTAAATGCTCAACCTGCCTTCAGGTCACGGATTACTCAACATCCTTTTATTTTTTCACCTTTTTAGCTGGTTAGCGTACTTCACCCCTTGCAGATGACAACCATTTAGGAAAAAGAAATCTTTATTTTATATTTTTTGTATACTTGTACACAAGTAAAATAAAATGCATATCTATATATACTGCAATCTCGTGAAGGAAAAGGTAGCATTCTTTAACAAATGCTGCCCGTAAACATGGTGTGATGGAATGAATACGGAAAAACTGCAATATTCATAAACATAGGATTAAAACAGCATCAAATTCATTACCTCTGCAAATGGGAACCTGCAATATTGTTCAGTGTGATGTCAAGTTACAAACAGATTTTAGACATTCTTTTCGGAGCATTTCTTACACTTTTTTTTCCTGTAAATAAACGATATTTCTTTACCATCTGCTGTAGCAAAAGCTGCTCTGTGGGCAAGTGCAGTTCCAAAGACCAAAGGTATAATTCACAGGATTCAGGACAAATAAATTATGTACATCTTGGTGTTTGTCTTTTTTGTTTTTTGGTTTTTTTTTTTTTTTTTTATAAAGGCATCCAGTTAACTTTTGTGTAACAAAGCTTTCTCAGGGTGGATGGTAGTTTTGCTTTTGTTTGCAACATTTATGGAGGTCAGCAAAAGTCTAGTATTAAAGTGTCATCAACCCAGGAAAAGAGTTAATTTTAGCAGAATAACAGTAAGCTCCACACCAAGGGGGGGATCAAAAGGCTTAGGCTGACCTGTAATGTGGAGCTGTTTCCTTGCTGCGTGAGGCGGCACTGGGCCTTTGATTTGTTCTTTTTAGAGCAGCCCTGCCTCTTTTTGGTTGGGATTGTGGAAGGTTCAATAGGCTCTAGAAATTCTGGTTTCAACTTGGTCAATGGAGGGTCTACAATGCTGGGGAAAGTCCCAAAGGGGGAATCGTTTATCTGCTTGTTGCTGCCATTTTTGGAAGGGTCCGTCTCAACGTACTTGGTTTTGGACATGTTCTCCTTATCCTTGAGAGGGTTGTTGGAGGATGGCCGGCTGCTGTGGGAAGAAGGACCTGCCTTGCCTTTAGCTTCATAAATAAAAGATTTATCTGTTTCTGGCTGGCAGCACTTTGGGGAGCCATCATGGGAACCGAGAGGGGGGACCCCGGTTGGCAGTTTACCAGATCTGGTCTTAGTGCTAAAAACACTTGTTCGTATCTGGTTGAAGGAGTCGACACATCCTTCCAAGTCAGCGCTCTGCAGCCTTTTGAGGTCTCTCCCTGCCAAGCGGGGGGGAAGGTGGCACTCTAGCTCCGAAGATGATCCTTTAAACTGCTTAAACCAATTCCAGAGAGACCGAGCCTGGCAGTCACAGATCCACTGGTTGCCATTCAAGCGCAGGTACTGGAGGGACACCAGGGGAGCCATGGTTTCCCCCGTGAGCACGGTCAGGTTGTTGTTAAACAGATACAAGGTCATAACCTTCCCAAGGTCATGAAAAGACCGGCGGTGAACCAGGCTGACCCTGTTCTGGTGCAGAAGCAGCCGGTCGAGGTTGATTAGCCCACGAAACACATTCTCTGACAAGCTCTTGATTTTGTTACCATGCAAAAACAGGTAGGTGAGGTTTGCGAGATCTATGAAGGTGTCATCCAGCAGGTTCTGAAGATTATTATCCTGAAGGTATAGATATTGCAAGGAGAACAACCCACGAAAAAGCCCTGTGGAGAGCTCCAGGAGCCCACAGCGATCCAGGTGTAAGGTGTGGAGGTGAACAAGACCCCGAAAAGTGACAGGGTTGATAGATTTCAGGTTTGTGTTGTCACTGAGATCTAACTCCTCCAGTTTGTTGAGCCCATAGAAGGCTCCAGGCTCAATGAGGCTGATGTTGTTGGAGTGGATCCAGAGAATCGTCATGTTGCGGCAAGAGGTGAAGCTGGTGGACCTCACAAGGGTTATCTTGTTGTTGTGCAAGAAGATGCGCTGGCTCTGGATGGGTATCTCAGTGGGAATTGCTGTCAGTCCTTGCTGCTGACAACTTATTGTAATCTTCGGTTCACTGTAGCATACACACGCCCCAGGGCAAGACTCCACTTCTGACTGGATGTTCAAGCAAAGCACCAAAATCAGCAGTTTGCTTCCTAAAGGATAACAAAAATAGTATGCAAATTAGCCAGGGTCATGGGAGAGCGCTTTCCTTTGCAACTGATAGATGAGCCTGAAAATCACCCTTCTAAGTGTGTTGCCACTAACCACAAACAACATATGCCAGGGAAGCCAAACAATTAAAATGCAGAATTACAAATGCTCTACCACTCAACACAATAGCTAAAATCAATATACACTTGTAGTGACAAAGTCTGATCACCCCCTCAGCCTTTCACACTTTGGTGGCGAGAGTGATCATTATGTATTTATTTGCATTGTGGGTCCTGAATTCACATCTAACATAAGCCCTGTTCCAAAAAGCTTACCTTTGAGCAAAGGGTCTGTCTTCTGGGGGGCCATTTGTCTCTGCCACAGGCACATTTAGCACAGTTCAGCCTATGGGAAAGCATTGCCTAGCTGTGGCTGATGCCTGCAGCCACGGGGCTGTACTAGGCAGCTCTGCATCCCATTCCAGCAGTGCCACCACCTCCTTGCTTTTCGGGATCATTGAACAACTCCAAAACAAGCAGGTGTCCCCAGATGGCACTCAAAATGTAAGATGGAGATGTAGCTTTTGTGACTTTCCATGAACAATTTCTGATTGATCTGGTCTTCCTGTAAGAAATAACTGTGAGAGATTCCCAGAATAACTTACAGGTCAGACCTGCCTGTAGAGGTCTCGGGCCAAGAGCATCCTTTCCTTCTTTCGGTCAAACCTTTATGCCACATATTCTTGCTTCCCTTCCTCTCTCCCCTTTTTCCCTTTGAATCTGTGCAGCCGAGGAAGAGAAGAAAACGGCATATTTTTCCACAGAGGGCAGTACTGTAGTTGGAGGGAATCATGTGCAATGCTTGATCCAGGGATTCCTCAAAGTTTGCAAGGCAGAAGTAGGTTTCGTGTGTCCCAAGCGTGCAGGCAGCCCACCGGGGTTGAAGAGTCCCTGAGAGGAACATTTTTTCATGGCGATGAGCATCTGGTTACCCAGGAGCTGGGCTGCACAGGAATCACAACGAAGCATTTTGATTCACCAAATTCACCAGCCCCAGCTGGGCTGCTGGGAAAGGGCCTGGAGGATGGGCAGGGATGGGCAGAGGCTGTGCAGCCAGCATCATCTTCTGAAAGGGGACCTGGGAGGGAGGGTCAGTGTGAACCTCCAGCTGAGAGACCCGCAGAGAGACCTGCTGTTTCCTACCCACAGTGGGGAACATGGGGAGGAGAGGCAGTTTCAGCAGTGCTTTACTAGCAATTAGCAGCAAGTAATTAGATTGCTTTCTCTAAACCACATATGGGAGCTAAAATGAACAGGCAGCAACTGTCGCAGTGGGAGGCTCCATTTTTGTGAAATATCACGTGCGAGCAGGGACACGTGTGCCTCCTTCCCAGCTCATCACAGCACCTCTGGCAAAAGAGACATTCCTCCCCATCGCTGGGGATCCCCAGCCCAGGGACAACAGCAGCTTTCCTTCTTTGCTGTTGTGGGAAATTTTTTTCTTCCTTGAAATACCGAAAATGTTGTTCAGACACGTTGATGCCTCATTGCACCTTAAGGTAAAATAGCAGAGTTCAAAAAGTCAGGCAGAAAGAGACAATGATGCAGATTGGGGCAAATTGGGGCGACTGGAGAGAGCCCAGTCGCTTCCAGCCACGCGTGCATGGTGCAGCACGCTGGCTCCCTGGGTCCAAATCCTGGAGACAGCAGTTGCATCTCACAGAAAAGCCTGAAAGGCAATCATGGAGCTAATGAAATCACATCATCTCTGCATCAAAGTAGCAACTTCAAACCCCAACAATAAAGGAGTAAATCATACAGAAATCTCACCAAACTGTTTACTGAAGCAATAACAAAGGTATTGGAGAAGCCAAGGCAGGAAAGTCGCTTTTCTGCAATAACAGGCTGGGATCCCAGGCCTGAGTTTCACTCTAGTCAAAATAATTCACCATGTGCAGCTAATAAACCTGTGATGATGCAACAGTCCAATATAGGCAGGAGACTCCTATATATCATGGTCCACATGGGAGAAAAAATAACAGCTCAGCATGCAGAGATAATTAGAGCCTGGTATTATTAGCTGCTGAGCATCCCTCGAAGGCAGTGTGTTGAGTGCAGTATTATGACACATTCTGGCTGGCTTGTCATGTTTTGACATATCACATCCCATTGTATGGAGCAAAGTAACGCAAGACAACTGAAATCCCCTGCTGGAGACATGTCACACCAAGAGGAGCCTCCTGGGAAATTAAAACAATGCTGGCAACTCTCTGACCAGCACGATTCCTCTCCAGCTGATAATGAAAACCTGTAGCCGGAGAAATATGACTTTCTGGAGCCTCTTTCTTCAGTTTCATGATTCAGGTGATGGAGGACGAGGTGGCACTGGAGTAATGGGATTCACCTCGCGACGCAACACCACCCGCTCCAGCAAAACAGCGCTTGGACTGCAGACACTGCTGCAGGCTCCACGGCTCTTCCCAGCTGCTCCTTCCTGCCTTGGCAATACTGCAGGGGCTACAGCCTACTCGGGGAAAATCCAACCACAACCCAGATGCATCCCACATGCCTTATAACTATGTGACACACAGTGGAGTGAATGCAAAGAACCATTCCTATGGGAGAGGAATCACAATGACAATACTCCTGTTTCATCTCCAGCCAGGGGAGGCAAGTGCATAATAAATACATGTATACACGGGGAGAGAAAGAGAGAACATGAAGCAGCCGGCAGAGAACAAGCCACGCATATGAATACGGCCCTGCCCTGTGCCACCCCCTCCTGACAGCCATGCTCCTGCACCCTCTGGATCACTTGATCGCTTGTGCCCTGAGCGTGCACCACCAGCCCTTTCCTATGGACAGAGCTGCCAGGGTCAGGCAGCAAGGTCCTGTCCCAGCATCTGGGCGTCTGCAGAGCTGCAGGCATGCTACGGCTTCTCCCCAGCACAGAGGAGCAGAAGGGAAGGGGCAAATCCTGCTCCACTCTGAATGACAGCTCTTCTTATCCCACTGCCGATGCCTCTGAGGATGCCGGGAGCTGTGAGTCAGTGGCACTGATAGCTGGCTGCCAGTGGAGCAGCATAGGGAAATTAATTACAAGCAGGGCTAGTCTGTATGCTTTAATTAGCGACCTGGTGTTCTTGAGCTGCTCAGATTAGCTCCTTCCACTGGAGACAGTTACTGTCAATCATCTCCCAAAGCTTTTTTCCAGTAAGTTTCCCGCTGTGTAGCTCAACCATGTCCTGACTGATCCATGACAAAGCTCAGCACCCAGCAGTCATCAGAGAGTCCCTGGCCAGTGCAGGGCCTGAAGCAAGTACAGGAGTGGGTGCAGTCCACAGACAGCCTTGGGAAGTCAAGGTGATGCTGCAGACCCTTTCTTCCCAAGCCAGACTGGGGTGTGCTGTGGCAGAGATAGGAGGGACCATGCCTTGGCCTTCCCCTGCTCCTCCAAGGAGCTTCTCCATCACTGGTGTTCAACCAGTAACTGTGCCTTGTGCTCAGTGTGTCGCAGACCACAGTGCCCACCAAGTGCCATGCCACCAAGTGCCATGAACTGTCCAGACCTTGCACCATGATAGTTTCATGCGTCCAGTTCCAGGCAAATATTACCTTGCTTTTTATGACCAGGCGCCAAGTGACTACTTTAGGACAGGGATGAGCACAAGGCAGGGTCCTGGGACAGGAAGGTTGCTATGACCTGACATCAAGCCACTTTAACACAGCTGCACAGTTTTAGGATGGTTTGAAGCACAGCAGAGCTTGTTCCTGTCTGCTTGGAATATACCTCCATATTTTCAGGTAATCTCTTACTCTAGACCAAGTCCTGCAAGATTGAGACAGCCTGACTGTATCACTGCCCTGTGCCCCCAGGGCTGGAGCCCATCAGTTGCAAACAGGCACCTGTTTTGGGGCCCAATGTCATGACACAAAGCACAGCCCCTTTACGCTGAGCCGAAGCACTTTGGCTTCTTCCTTTTCCAGGAAAAACACACCCTGCCCTTAAGCCAGAAGTACAGGTGTCACAGGGAGGAGGGAGGTCAGAAGGTCCACTGTGTGTCCATTCTCGGTTTTTGGGACATGGTATAATAGGCATGGTGGTGTTGGGTTGACGGTTGGACTAGATGATCCTAGAGGTCTTTTCCAACCTTAATGATTCTATGATTCTATGAAATATGTTCCAAGCCCAGCTCCCAATAGGGAACTACAGTGTCCTTCACTCGACCTGCCACATAAATCCATCCAGAGCTCTGTGTACGTAGTGTGCTCCCACCACGACTGTTGACAGATTGACACCGGACCCTCCACCACCTGCTGGAATCTACCACCTGCTGGAATCTTCCACCTGCAGGACTCAACCCTAGTGCCCATGCCTGAGAAAAAGGGTCTTGGCATGACATCCATTCCCTCATCTCTTAGAGGAGAAGCCATTCCTACCCCTTCCAGAACATGATTAAAACTTAACTGGATAGTTCCAGTCAAAAGCAAAAGATGAAAGAAAATCCAGTACCTGGAACCTTCAGTCCCTCCAAGACTTTGGCTTTAAGTTTAGCATTTGTTCCTCCAGAGCTTTCTTAAAAGCCAGAAACCTCCTTCAGTCAAATCGCTGCACTTCCCCTTTGCCATCTCAGAAGTGTTATGACTCATGGAACTGGGAAGCAATTAAAGTGGGTCCATTATCTGTCTTTCCGCTAGTCCCCTGTGCAATCGCATTGTCAAACATGGCAATTAGAAAGAAAAGGCTCCGGGGGCCTCTAATAGATGCTTTGCAAACTTTTTAAGAGGCCAAAGCAAAATGCAATTTTCTGCAGTTTGCAGAGCCATGGCCTTTCTCTGCCGCTCTGCGCTTGTCTCTATTGATTTGGAGATATTATAATGTGGCTTTCCTACAGTGGAGGGTCAATAATCATTTGAATTCTCTCCTGGTTGGACATAAAGGGAGTACTTTACAATACAAAGCCTTTTGCTGATGCATACAGCATTTTGCCTTTGTTTATAGTATGGAGACACTATAGCTGCTTAATTCCCTGTTCTGAACTGATATTGTTTGAAATTCAGCACATGGCTTTGAAAGACACTCTGCAAAGCAGCTTCAGTGTCTCCTGCTTTGTCCTGCGGCTAAAGGCGGGTCTGTGTGTGGGGGTGTGTGGGCCAAAAGGAAGAGGGCAGCACTTTTATGCATTTCAAGTCAAAGGTGAATTGAGAGGTGAATGAGGAAGGAGAATTGGTTTGGACGAGTCTCATTCCAGGCTGGAGTTTCTCTCCCTTCTGCTGCCTCCTCCCTCCGCTGCAGAGAGGAAGGCTGGTTCATGATGGTGCAGCTGGAGTGGCTTTAGGGTGAGAAGGAGGAGAGGAGTGATGCTCTGCCACCACACAAGCACCTGGGAGAAGTAACCAGTTGTTATATCTCTGGGGAACTGAGGACCCAGAGCAGGTATGAACAGAGCAGGTCTCAACACACAGGTGCCCACTGCCATGCAAGCATCCTCAGACAGCCGCCTGGCAGCCAGCTGCAGCAGAAAATTTTGGGGCTGCTGCAGGCCCTGTGGCATATCTGCAGCTCCACAGGGATGTTGGGGTGTCAGGCACCCGTGTCAAGGTGAATAGTCAGTATTGTCACTGGAGCAAGCGAGCTGACTGCAGCTCTGTGTCTGCTCCGGGGCACTTGAAATGCTCTCCAGGCTTGGCTGACTGGGTCAGCTCCATCTCCACAGACTGTTGCTGGAGCTCAGAGTCCCAGCTCACACCAAAACACCTATGTCTTGTTCCGGTGCCGAATCCCATCTGCCTAAAAATAGGCAGCTAATTCTCTTTTAGACACCATTGAGGCTCTGAGACACCAACATGAGCGCTGGCGGATTTGACACAGCTCCTCTAGGAGACCTCTGCTCTTCCAGCAGCTGGAGCTGGGTGTGATATAAATGGCAGCAGGCAGCAACATTTAGGCACCTGAACCCCACCCCTAACTTCTATAGGTACAGTCTCTGACCCCACATGCTCTGGGACTGCATCCATATCCAGTAACCTTTGGGACTGTGGTGCTCTTCATTCCCTTTGGCAGTACAGGCTCAGTCATGCTTTTTGGTATATCCAGCCTCTACCCTGAACGAGACAGGATTTCATCAGAAAAAATATCATACGTGGTCAGAAATGAAAGGTCATTTCTGTAATGCATCCAGGCAGGGGATGGAGGCAATAGATGTACCATTTCCTAACTTCCAGGTGTTCATCTTTTCCACCTAAATCATACTCCCTCAATGTGATTTTTGGACTTAATATTGCAGGGATATTTTTAAGGGAAGAAGGTAAAAGTGAGTTATATCATGTGCAATTCTTAGAATCCATCCTCACAAATCTCCAGAGGGGTTTGAATGCTGATTCTTCAGCATCGCTTAGGGCTGAACTACATGACTCATTACGTGAGCTGAGTGCAGCACAAACCTTAACCAGGGCAGCTCCATCCGTTCATGGGCATGTGCCAAAGCAGCTCCTGGCTGGCAGTGCTCCTCATCCCTGCCAGGGGCTCTCCAGTGCTCCCAGCATTTTGGCAGCAGCGTCGGTTTAGCCTAACAACATTTGGTCAGGGTTATACTTTTGGTGGTTTCCCAGCAATTCCCTCAGCAACATCAGGGAGAGAAAGGAAAAGGTGATAGTTAACAGTTTATATTTCAGCCAATTTGAATAGGAATTTGATGAGGAGGAAAAAAAAAAAGAAAAAAAAAAAAGAAAAAAAGGGCCTCTTCTCTAGCCAAAGGGTTTTCCTCCTGCTGAATTTCAAAGGCTTGCTGCAAGCCATGGAGGTGTGAAAGAATCTCAAAGAAAAGGTCACAAGAAACCTTCATAGGAGAAAATATCAAGGGATTTAAATACAGGAGTCATTGGGTCCCTGTATAACAATAACACTAATATCAATTATTATAGCCTAGTAATGCCCTGTGAGGCCAGGAAATGAGAAAAAGAAAAGCCCAAGAACATAAGAAAAGCTGCACTGAGTCAGACAAGGGCCCATTTGGGTTGGTCCAACACAGGAGCAGATGCATATGGAAAGGCAATACTAAATGGTGTGACCATTGCCTTGGCATCTTCTCCAAGCTCTGGGCAAACAGTGGCCCAGGGCCTGCCGGAGGCAGAATTTCCCTGTCTCCTTAACAGACTATGAAACCTTCTTTCCACTCTCTCAGGTCTTCTCTAAGCCCTAGGTCATTGTATAAATGCTATTCCAGACATTTTTGCTGTACTTCTCTGCACTTTTTCCAGGTCTTCTTCACTGTTGGGGTGGGAGGAACATACCTGGGATGCAACTGCAGCATGGAGTTATGCAGAAATTTAGATGTCCTGCTCTGTCCCTTACAGCTCCTGCACTCTGCCTGCCATCATTCAGCATCAAGCTGAGCTTTTCAGAGAGCCCTCCACAAAGTCCCCAAGATCACTTTGCTGAGTGGCAATAGCTCATTTAGAGCCCATCATTGTCTTTGTTTAGGTAAGGGTCTGGGCTGTTTGCCAGTGTACATTACTTCGTATTTATAAATGCTGAATTGCATCTGCCATCTAGTCTGTGGTTATGAATTTTACCCTGAAACCCCTTGCTGCAACAAATCATGTGCCCAAATATCCACTTTCCTTCAAGTACAAATATTATCATAGTTCACTGTTGTGCCCAAATCTTAAAATGTAAGCTGGTTCTAGCAGTGACATCTTCCTGATCCAGCAGCCAAGCTGCAGCAGTAGTTCACAGAAATAAGGACTTGATAATCCCTACCTATCAACACAGGTTAAAGGTTCTCCTTAAAATGGTTTACATAAAAAGAGGAATAAACTTTGCTCGCATCTTTGATATGAGTTTATTCTCTTAGGCATTAAAACGCTGACCCAGTTATCACTGCTTCCTATGGATAGGAATACCTACGGATATCCTAGGCCATGCTCCAATGAGCGCTCTTCCCAGCTCTGTGCTCTGCCACCTCACCTTGTGGGACTAAGTCTCTGCCAATTCTATCAGCAGAGGCAGAATTTTCAGCTGTTCTCATGTAAGATGTAATAAATCTGCGTATTTTCCATCTGTCTTATTTCCAACTATCTATCCTATATCCGGAAGGGAAAAGCTTATGACCTTAAAGCAAAACCATGGAGAACTGTAGAAAAGGCCTCTTATGTGGGTTTGTACCATTCAGTCTCGGTCCTGATACCGTTCAACCCCGGTCCCTTCCATGCAGATAGTGTACGTCCCAGATGCTGCTGGCCCATCCAAGCTCTCCCAGTATACCCTTTTTCTTCCTCAGAGGTG
This sequence comes from Balaeniceps rex, assembly GCA_013401315.1. Lineage (NCBI taxonomy): Eukaryota > Metazoa > Chordata > Aves > Pelecaniformes > Balaenicipitidae > Balaeniceps > Balaeniceps rex. Next base: position 109,019 of record VYZW01045083.1, read on the forward strand.
AGCTGGTTTCCCTACTACATGCAGAAGTGTGTCCCCTTTCAGGATGTGATCATGTATGGTTGCTTAACACTGGAATAACCATGGCCATGTTCAGCTCTCTGAAAGACATAACGCAAAGTCTTGGTTTTGCCTTGCTCCTGGCCCTCTCTAGTGTCCCCCAGTGTGACACCGCAAAGGCCCCTGCACCACAGCTTCCCCCAGGCCAATCTCAGCATCAGCCTCTGTACCCATGTGGTATTTGTAGGGATCTGGCTCTGAGCAGGTGAGTTTGACATGATACCATGCCAGTTACCAAATACTATGGCAATAGCTGGAGGAGAGGCAAAAATCTCATGTCACTGTCTGTGACAAAGGCAGAAGTCCAAGGCAAATATCTGATGTGGAAGCCAGATGAGAGGCAAGAGGTCTGGGCAGAAAACGCTCCATGCCCAAAGGGAAGGTGAAAGCACACGGCCTGGAACGAGCGTTTGGAGCACCTATGGCACCCCTGGGAAATATGAGCAAGAAGGAGGGAAAAGGAAGAGGATGGGCAGGAAGGCTGTAGGCTTGCTGCAGGAGAGGCAGCAGAACAAGGGTAGGCAGACATCCATGAAAGCCTGCAGGTACAAGTTGCACTCTCCAAATCCACCTGTCATTGATTCATCACGGATGACCACTCTGAATAACTGTTGTGATCCTAATCCACCGCACAGAGCTGCAATGGTGCACTTATTGCAACGCTGAGCTTGGCCAGACTGAGCACAGTGAGCAGAAGAGGAAGCAGGCTCCTTCCTCCAACCCGGCAGAAATGTCACATCTGCTTTTTTTCCAAATCATGGCTATCAGTGGCATGTATTATCATAGCTGTCCCTGCCACACTGCCTTTTGCAAAGTGTGCTATGACTAAAATCCACACCCAGCCCAGTAAATGCTAGCAGATCCCAGGTTGCCTAAGAAAGCAGACTGAAAGAAGCTGTGGCCAGTCCCCAGCACAGTGGGTGAGGGCATCATAAGTGGTCACGACCCTCATTTCCACCTTATCTGGATGGGACGCGTCCAGCACATTGCATGAACAGGATCATCTATGATACTGCCACCATTCAGTCCTCACGCTATGAAGAATGAAGTGAGAAAATATGCACTGTGAATCACAACTAGCTTTTACAGAAGTTAGTATTATCTGTAATTATTATTATTTATAAAAAATCAGGGACAAACAGGTGTCCAAAGGAAGTAAACTCTGGTTCCTGAGATGACTTAGATCTCCCGTGGAGCCCAAAGTATCTCAGGAATGCTTCAAAACATTATTACTAAGAAGCAGAGTTTCCTGCATATCCAAACCTGGCACTGGTGAAAGCACTGCGTGCGAGTGACTCACAGAAAGCAGAGGTAAAGCTCCAGATGGCATTTACACCTGCTCTCCCCCAGCCATCTGGGACTGCACCCCACCTGGCAGCTGTGAATCCCACCCCCACATCTTCAGCACTGGAAGTGCCCCATTGCACTAGGCAGGATTTTTCTCAGTTTTCCTCTAAAATGACACTTGTCTCAGCTTTTGCTTACAGACCCAGCATCTGCAGATAATGTGGAGTGGAGGAATGAATTCTAGGAAAGAGCCTGGAAGGAAAAGTTGCCCCAAAAATTTCCCATTACTTCAGTTTGGTTGTCTGCATGGACGCAGACAATGCTTGCAGCTGAAGAAACAGCTTGGGAGCTAATGCCTCAAGCAATGCAAATAGGACGGGGAGAGGGAGAGCATTTTATTTTCAACTTTAGACACAACCACTTTTTCAAAGAACAGCTAGAAATGAAAACATGAGAGCAGACATGGGTGACTGAAGATGGTATTTCTCTACCCTGCTCACAAATTGATGCTCTCTTTTCTGAGCCTGGATGACGAGAGCTCTCCACACCACTCCATGAGTTGTCACCTTGGATGGTGGGGTAGCAGAGCCATGCAATGAAATGTAAGGTCTCTATCATGAAGCTGCCTTACAGCAAGCTCTGTGGTGCAGACACAGGGCATTTCTCAGCACTCCCCTGGATACCTGGCCTCTCCATCCACGTGGTGGGACAGAAGACCAGTCTAGCCACGCTCCCCCCTCTGCGTCCTTTCCCCTGTCTCTCTTGGCATCCCTTCCAGCTTGCTGGCACGCATCCCTGCTACATTCACATGGCTCATTCTTTCATTCCCAGATAAAAGCTGGGACTGATTTTTAATAAGTGTGCAAATTCAACTGCTGCTGTCTTTATCGGGTGTCGGCTTTGTCTCCTTTGCAGTTTCAGCATTAGACATGCTTGCCTGCCCTTCTGCAGCTCTCATCCACTCTCACCAGATAAGAAACACGACACCCACAACTCTATAAACAAATTTCTCTGAGATGTGCAGACTCTGTGAAGCCAAGCTAAACAAGAATACAATAGGACGCTAATGATACACCTTTCTCTTTGCATGGAAACTGGGAAGCGAGCAATGGGGAAAGGATCCTAGCCTGCAGCCAAGGCAAGCCTTGAACCTCACTGAAAGCAGTAGCCTCTGGTGCCTGGTTGAGCTGCCCACACCTCTTACAACAGATATCCCCCCTGAGTTCAGAGACATCAGAGCACACCACCAAGAATGCACCAGGTTTCCATGCCGAAGGCTCTCGGTTCAACTTCCAGCCTTTGGGTCTCATTACAGCTACAGTAGACGACAGCACCTTCCTGCTGCTTAATCAAGGTGGATAAAAACTCCCTCTTCAGACTTTGGCTTCCCCTCTTTATCCAGAGATCATGTTCATCCATTTCACCACTACAGGGCATTAAATGTTCATAATCACCTGTTATCCAACATGGCCCTTAAATCAATTTTAGAGTCACTGCCCTCGAGCAGGCAGTCTCCCAGCCTGACGGAGTGGCCTACATTCTGCGCTCGGAGATGGATGACCAAGCATTTAGCTGTATTAAAATTCATGTTGTTTCACTGCTGCCAGTCTACCAAGCAATTGCAATTGCTCTGCATTAGAGACTTGCCTTCATCGTTATTTATCATGCAAAATTTGAGTCAGCTGCAAATTTTACAGGCAACTAATTTATATATATTTTCTGGATCATTCATGAAAATGGTGAAATATGCTGGGGTGAAAGCTGAATCCTGCAAAGCTACCGTGCAAGCAGCTTGTCCAGCAATGATCCTCCAACAACAATTGCATTTTCAGAGCTTTTAGCTGCCTGTTTCTTAATCCATTTAATAACTGTCCATTGATTCAATAGAGAGTATATTTTTGACCAAGTAAATCAAGTGCCTGACATAAGCCTAAATATATTATGAAAATCCAGATACATGAGCAGAGACCGGGGTTTTTTTGTCCACATCTAATACACCAGGACATTAGTCCATGCCTGGGGCTTGTTGGCATTGTGGCAATATGTTTAATAAATAATAGTGACAGCAGTATCTTTAAAAACAATACCAGAAAAAATTGAGATCTCGACTGGGTTTAAGAATACTTTCTGGGAAATCTACCAGTTGAAATTAATGGCACTTCTATGCCTTTGATCTTTAGCTATGTTAACATTTCCTCTTTCTCCTGCAGCACTGAGATCGAACCGACCAGCCTCTCCTTACCACTTGCTGCTTTCAACCAGTTGTGGGCACTGGCCTTCCCTGCCTCTGGGACTGATATTTATAAGGAATTAGAACTGGGACCTTGTCAGCTAATTTTGGCAGCACTCCCATGCACACTCCTTAGGAAGAGGCTTGCACATCCATCCACTGCTGGATTACTGTCACTCTCCATAAAACACTCCTGATGGATGGTGGCTCACCTCAGCTGCTGGGCATCCCTCTCTGGAGATGCTACCTCACAGCCTCCACAGGCAAGTTGCTTAAGCACTCAGGATCTTTTCAGAGAAAATAAAAGATTTCCTTAGCACTGACTCCACGAGACTTGTTTTTCTTGTCTGAGAAAGGGATGTTGTAGCACTACATTTTGCTTCAGCCCCTATTAATTAAAAGAACCAAACCATGAAGCTTATTGAAGGCAATCTTCATCCTATAGCCAGGACCTGCAAATCTCCACAAGGACACAGACTTCACACCCTGCAGTTCAGTCTCACTCCATGCAGAGCAGTTTTAGCGCAGCAGGACTAATTTCCGCTAATACTAAGTGGCTATTAATATTTCATAATAGTAAGTGAACTTTTTTCCCATTTCATTTGCCATCTTTATTTGTTTAATTCACCTCCTTCAGCACTGGGAGGGAGACCAAGGACCAACTGCTGATTTGGGGGAAATATGATTCATGTCTTCAAAGGAATTAACTGAAGTGAAGAAAGGAAGAAATTGGTCAAATTATGAATAAAAATTACATCAGAATCACAAAAATGCACCTGGGAAGCACCATCCTGCAGGATACCCCTGAGGTTAAGAGCAATAACATCAGGCACCAGAATGGCACCTGATAGGAAATATATACATTTACAAGCAGAATATCCCATCTCCTACGGCCTGGAAAAAGCTCATCCCAGCATATTCACTGTTATTTTCTTTGGGATTTCTCACACTTGATGCAAGCCAAGGAAAGAGAAGAGTAAATCTTGTGGATTTGAAGACGGAAAAAAATGACTCCTTGTTTTCCCCTGCTCTCTTTTCCCTGCCAAAGAATCAGCAAACTCTCCTTTCTCTGGGGAAATAGCATGTGCAACTTCTGACAGGAGCAAGGACAAGGAAAGCAAACCCTGCCGGTTCCAGTGGGCACTATCCAGACAACATGTTTCAAAAAAGTGTGCTTTGTGCCAGCCTTGGCATACAAACCTCTTCAGTACTCTCACCTCGCAAAACCAAAACTCCACAAAAACTGCCCAGCAAACCCCCTCCAGCCTTGTGTGGGGAGTCAGGCCAGGGATCTCACACAGGGAAACCATGAATACTTCAGAGTAAAGCTGGCAATTTTGGATTGTCCTTTTCTGCTGGTGCCTCTGTCTCTGCTTTCCCTTCCCTAGGGATTTTTTCAGAGATTTACCATTAAGCAAACTTGGACAATCTCACCTCGATTACAGAGAGTCAGAAAGGCTCCTGCATTACTACTTACATCCTCATGAAAACCTACTTCCACCCAGGATTTAGATGTGACCATTTCTGCTTCACCACCCTTGGCCTCTGTCTTGCTATTTTCCTTCTAAGATGTTATCTGGGGTGACATCCCCTTGACCTCCACCTTTTGCTGAGAGAACAGTCCAAACCAGCTTCCCTTCTTAGACAGCTTGGTCAAACCAGCACCATGCAGTAGCATCGCGTAACATGCAGCAGCAGCCTGGCATACCAAGCAACCAGGGAAAGCACACAGAGCAAATCAGGTTGACAACAAAGGAAATTGTGGACAAATTCCCCACTGACTGATAAAATGTCACCTCAAGGAAGGGTGTCTTCCCAGTGCTTTGAGGACCAAGCCTGAGCTGTTTCCAAAGGAAGGCAATCTCTTCCTGACTTTGCACTACTTTTATCCTGGTCCCTGCTGATGTGTATATGTAGCGTCTCCTGCCTGCATCCCTCTCCTAGTCATCACCGCAGAGTAGCCTTTCTTCTTCACACTGCCACAAACCTAAGTCTTCCTCTGCCCTGAGCAAAGCTTTGTGCTTCCCTTCGCTCACCATTTTGTACTTCTGCAGGGTTTGGCTGCTTGGGAGGTCTGTGTCCTGCCCCGGAGCTGTCCATGCTCCCTGTGCCTCCAGCCATGTGCACTGCTGGGTTCAGCTGGTGGCTTCAGCTGGTGGCTTCACATAGGTCTTGCATCGATAGAACACTTTGTGAATCCTTATTCTTCTCAGGTGATAGCATCCTTTGCTGAAGCCACCATGTGTCCCTCACCCTTAAGATAATGCTTTCTGAATCCCTAAATCCCCTTTACTATCAAAATATTCCAGCTCTTTTCCTGGCAGTCTAGAGGTCACCTTACAGCTTTTCCATTCCCAAATGTATGGTTTGACATTTGCTAATGTTAAAACCCAGCAGCTATTTCTTTCTCCTCTCCTCTTGCGTGTTTAAATCCTGCTGAAGGTGACACATGCCTCTTAGCCCTCATGTTAGTTGCTGGTGTCCACAGGCTATTATCGGGGAACCAGCTAATCCAGGATTTGGAAGGTCCCTCTGGGGTTTCCTGTGACGGGGTAGTGGGTGGGGGTGTCTGATGGCTGGGTTTGTTCAAAATTGCTGCCTGAATTGAAATCAAACCAGTTGAATGTCCTCCTGTTCATCTTCCCCGGGACTCTGGCCAGTTCCCACAGCACAGCATCCCCTCATCCTGGGCTGGCCAGAGAGCAGCAAGGTGAGTGAAACAGCAACAGTGGCCGGTCGCTGGGACAAGGGTAGCTCTTGCAGTGGCAAAGCTCCCCAAGAGCTGTCAGCACCTAAAATGCAACTGCCACAGCAGTTCTCAAACTCATCTCAGCTGCCTGTGAAGCCGATGGCACTAAATTTTCTTGCCACCTACCAGCGTGAGGGTGCACGCTTCCATCCCCAGGTGTTGATGGACCTCAGCATGCAGGGGTTTGCTTGGGCAACTGAGTATGGAGAGGCTTGCAGGGGTGCCCACTGGCGTATACCGTTTTACCCATAAACCCAATGTGGTGAGAGACCTGGTTGTTGTATCCCCCCAGTGCCTGACTTGAGGCAGAGACCTGCCCCTTCATCTCCAGTTGGCTGGGCAAGGCAGGCAGATGGACGACACACACTACAGCATCAACCAACTCACTCCTGACATGCTACATGAAACAGCAATTCGTACTGGATTGGAGGAATGACTACTACTGGCTGAAAGATCCCAATTGAAGCTTAATGTTAACTGGTTGATATATCGAGAGGAGGACGTGTGCTGTGATAGGCCATTGGGACCACTATTAGACCCAGACTCATTAGGCACTCTCATTAATGATCTAGATGAGAATGGGAGAAAATAGCAGGTTAATTAAATTTGCCCCTACTGAGCTGGATAAGCTTTCAGCATTAGTGGGGATAGATAAATGACAGGGAGGGTTGTGGAAAAAAAATGGCAGATTGATATAGGCTAGAAAAATGCAGCTACTTCTGGGGAAAATGATCAGCCTTCCAAGTAATCAGTGTGAAGGGGAAAGACTGTAGATAAAAGAGCCATATCTGAGGAGCTGCCAGAGAGCTGCAAGATGATGGCTGATAATGAGTGAAGGGAAGGTAGTTTACTTGGGAGTGAATTTTTGCTCTGTGCTTGTATTGCCAAATGTTCATTCTTGCCTGGGGCTCCTAGAGACTATCAAAAAGAATACAACTGTAATTACTGATAGCCGTTACAACAGCTCTTAGGTTCTGATGTTCTTGCTTAACCAAAACACCAAGAAAGTTATGGAAGTGGTGAGAGAAAGAGTATTATCCACACGTGAACTTGGAGGACGAGCTCTGTGCACGGGTTGAAATGTCTTAACTGTGTGTTCTAAGTGCTGGAGAATCCTACACACCCAAACACGCCCTAGGCAGGTTGTTTGCAAAGAGCTGGAAAAAAATAAAACCAGAAAGTTTTGGACAAAATAGTCCCAGCTCGATTTCTGCATCAGATTGGAACAGAGCATCTGGATGTAAAACCATCACTCAGACCAGCACTGCCCCACAGGTCAATGTTATGGGGCCTTCTTTTTGTCATCCTTATGCAAGGGAATGGAAGGACATTTGGTGCTCCACAAAAAGAAATTTTTCAGGAGAAAATGTTTGGAGAAAAAGGGACATCAAAATATCACCTTTTTGAGGTATAAATACTCCCAGGACACGACAGATGGTAATAAAAGTCCTCCCCAGCTCTGCTCCACACTTGAGTCAGAACTTCACTAAAATCTGCCAACTTAAACCAGCTGCAGTCCGAGTGGTCTGTGAAATAACAGCAATGAAAGTCAGGTCCCATGACACACAAGAAATTTCTCTCCAGAGAGGAAGCAAATGTGAGACAAAGCTCTTCCAGAAAGGAGACTAAGTGTACTTAAAGCCATTTCTAAAGGGACTAACTTCAAAAAAGAGGGAGAAGATATTAAAGGCAAATGTGGAAGTCTGACTACTTAAAACAGCTACTGAAGAACAGAGACAAGGCAACATGGCAATCTCTGAAAAAAAATGTTAAGGCTTGATAGTAGCATTAATGCACAAAACCAAAGCAATTTCTCTAATGCTGGCAAAATAATTTCTGCATGTCAGGAGGAGCAGACCCATAGCTTCCAAAACCACAGGAGCCCTCTCGCCTGGAGGGGAGTTCAGCCATTCCTGATAATCACAACAATATGAGGGAAGCCCATGGCTGAAGACATTTACAAGAGACTGAGAAGAAAATCTAAATGAGAAAGAGAAAATTGAAAAGCACTTGCAACAAGGGACACATAATTTTCTGCTAAGATGCTTGTAAGCTTTGGTGCATCTGAGACTTGCATGGCCTTGCAGAAATTAATAAATAGGTGATGTAGGGTACAGATTTAAAAAAATAAACATATATATAAATAAATGGTTGTCAGCTACAGACCACTCCTTTGAATACAGATTGTGTAACCACTGATCAGATCACATCCAGACACAAGCAATTCAGCAGAGGAGACAAATAAAATACAAGAGCCATGAAATCAGCATTTTTAACTTATGAGCTAGTTATAAACTACCTAATCTGAGAGAAGAAACCCTCAGGATAATAGGAATAGACTAAAAGGCTTCAATTTAGTTCTGTGTTGGTGGATATGGAAGATACTGAGAATGTGTGGTACTTTAAGGAACATACTGCATTGGCTGTGATGGAGTGGAAGATCCCACCCAGCCTTCCACACCAGTGACATATCCTCTAAAGGGGCACATCATCACCTCTGGCTCTTCTGCATTTGCTTCACCCACCCTTCTTGTAGTAGGTCAGCTGGACCTCAATGTCAATTTACCATCAATCACTCTGTCTCTGTGGACTATCTGAAACAACATGCAAAGTTCAGGAAAGGTATCATAGCTTTGTATCATTAAGTATCATAGCTTTGATCATTAAGAACATTTCAAATCATATTTGCATGAAATTTGAACTAATGAATGCACCAATGTGACATCAAGAAGGACCAACCTTTAAGAGAAATGGTCTGAGCTGAACTTCAGATGGAGTCACTGACCCATTATCCCCAAAAGAAAGTACAAATAGTCTGACATTTTAGAGCATGGCTTCTCCAGTGACTCTGACATTAGAAAGAGAAAACAACTTTAGACTACAAGAAGAGTTTACATCAGCTCCAGAAATCCAGGCTGACTGGGAACAACCAGATCCAGTGCCATCCCAGTCACATTCACAGCACTGATATGTCAGTCTGGACTCTGGAAGAACTGAGTTGGAGAGGGTGGCCAAACACAATGCTTTCCAAGCAAAAGCAGATGTTGATGGACTGCCTACCTAAGCAAAAATGAAGTAAATTGAGATATTCTTGCATATAAAGAGTACTATATATTTTTAGACACCTTTAACAATGGTGAGTTATTGGACAGAGCATGAGAGAGATCCTAGGAAAAAAGAAAGACTATTTAAAAGGGTGGAAAGCAAAGCCCCTGTGTATAAATTGTGATCTTTTAACAACCAAGAACATCCCTCTTAAGATGATCAGCTGAAGCTCTCATTACAGTCTCACAAGATGATGCTTTTCACATAGACTGTCTAGACTGGCCAGACTCTGAAAACTGGTGAGCTCCCACAGCGAAGTGGTGGCCCCACACATCTGCCCAGAGGGAAGAGCCATTGCTCAGCAACTGGCCAGGGCTGGTCCAAGGCACATATATCCTGGGAGCAGAGCTGTCAGATCCCACGTGCAGGTTAAAAATCATCAGTTTCTACCAAAAGACACCAGTGGCATCAATTCATAATGATGATGATGACACAAGAGCATCACAGCACAAGGAGAGGCTCCTTCATAGACCTGGTGCCCTATGTAACTTGAACGTGTCTACCTGAACGTCACTGGCAAATTCACAAGCTTAAAGCTATAGTTGTGCATCACTAAGCAGCATCTCAATGGTTGGTGGGAGATGCCAGAGAAAGGGGAGCAACTTCAGGCATCTGAACTCTCCAGATCCGTAACCACATCCAAGTGGATTCAAGAGGAACTGATAAGCATGCTGAAGGGCTGGATCAGTACCCTTAGCAGGAAGGACTGAAAAATGAAATGTGTTGAGCACGGGTCTGCCATGACAAATACAACAAAAGCTTGCAAAGACTGAGGCAGGAGATGAACCTGAGACCGGGACAGAGAGCAGAAGGTCTATTTCAGTCCCTGCTCAGAGGACTGCTTTTGTATTTGACATGACACTTCTGGGAATTAAAAATCAGAAATGCTCCACTAAGGAGGGATGAGGAAAAAGGGCTCCATCCCCTGCTGTGTGCTCAGGCAATAAGCTCATGCTGTCCTCTGCTTGCTCCCACTGGATCCTTGCACTGCTGGCTACATCTGGGCTTAGAAGCAGAAACTGCAGAGCACCACTCCCCCCCCAACAATAGTACATCACTTGGGGATGGCTGTTGAAAGCCAGGAAGCCAGGCAGCATGGACCATAAGACTTTCTGACTCAGTCTTGGCTCCTAAATCACTCTTTCACCCCTGATGGCAGAAGCATAGGCAGACTTCAGCCTCAAGCTACAATGAGTTATTTGGAGTTCATTCCTTGCTGACCTGTTTTTCAGAGGTATCCCAACCCCATAGCTGCAGGTGGGTGCCAGTGGGATTGACAGAGGCGATGAAGCTCATTTCTGTCTCCACTTGCAATCAGAGATGTAGGGGAGAGGAGCATCCTGCACAAGAATGCCTCGAATACCTGACAGCAGGCCTGGGTGCTGCAGCCCTGCATGCCACTGTGCTGTGGGAACATAGCCTCCCTCACCCAAGACTGAAGAAAGTTATGAGATTCACTAACTTCAGGACTTTTCATGTTCACTGAATACCTAAGAAGCTCTACGACTGCAGCACGTGGATGCCACATCCCCTAAACAGCAGGGATAGCTGCTCTGCCCTATTATACAGTGGGGTAGTATGGCTCAGAACACTGCAGGCGGGGAAGTTGGTAGAGTGACCAGGGCCAGAGAAGTATCTTCAAGGTTAGGCACCAAATATGGCAGGCTTTGTGTTGAGAAATAATTAATAAATGCTTGAGTGAAAAGATGTCAGGCCCCAGAGCAAGGAAGGTCATCAAGTGCTTGCCGTCCCTTTCTCCTAAGACATCGTTTTCCAAACAGCTGCCACACAGCTGTGCACTATGACTGCTACTGCAATCTCTCCCCCGTGCTGAAGTCTAGTCCTTGCTCCACTTTCTGCACCCAAAAATGCCCCATCCTCACTCAGAAACCAAAACAGCTCTCATCTGCAGGTAAAACATTTTGGGGGAGGGATATTTTATCGTGACTCCCTTGACGCTAATTACAGGCAAAACAAGAGGGAACTCTGAAATGCTTTTAAACTAGAAGAATTCAAAGAAGGAAGTCAAAACGTTACCTGTGGTTTCCTAGACAGAATATGACCCACACAATGACTTCCCCGAGTGAGATTATAGAGCTGTCACTCACTGCCACCGCACAACACGGAAATTAGCGGATCAGGCTGATGATGAATGTCTTATCATCACATTAAACGTAGGCTGCTCTGATCCCATTGCCCCCCTCGCTTGTACATCTTAGGAAAGGCAAGGGGATGGGGGGCAAGGGGCAGGAGTCCCACCTGAGCCTCAGCCCGGCCATCAAAGGCAGGGAGATGTGTGGGCACTCATGTGCTACAGGTCTTGCTAACTTTCAGGATTTTATCACTGATCTTAAGATATTTAGCAAATTGTTTGAAGTCCCAGCTTCTAGATTCAGAAGTTCATCACAGCTTTCTTTCTAATGCTGATTTTTTTTTTCTGGCAAAGATGATGAAAATGCTAACTCATCTATCTCCCCAAACCTCAGAAAGGAGGTGAATGAAATGTCCCAAACTGCGTGTTCTCTGAGAATCTCCTTCCCTATTCAAAGCTGAGGTTTGTAGCTGCTGTTTGCAAACACGGTGGATGAGGAAAGGCTCAGTGACAGGCTCACAAATCACAGCACTCCCCTGAAGAGAGTGACATCCCTTTCCTGAGCAACAGGGTATCATTTTCCATGATCCTCTGATTTTAGCCGGCCTCCCTGTGGCTCCAAGCAGGGTAATGTGGAAAGAGCTTGAGAAGGTCTCAAAACCAGCCGAAGCCTGAGAACACACTGTCCTCAGACTGAAAAACAGTTAGCAAAAGCGAGTTTGAAAAGAAGGAGCAGAACACACAGGGATTGAAGAGGATGGTTTGAAACTACAGCGGGGAGGGAGGAAGATGCTGACAATCCACCGGCGCAGACTCTGCTCAAGGGAGCACGGCAGAGGCATTGCTTAGTCCGACCTGTGCGTTTTGATTTAAAGGGCTGTGCCTTCTGGAGTCCAGATGACCAATAAGTGCTCGTCGCTTTTAAGAAAGCCCTTGTGCCTTGCAATAATTCACCACTGATTGCCTACATTTCCTTAAAAGAGCTCATTTAGAGTTGATTTAAGTACTTCTGGGGAGGGCAGGCAGGCAGGAGGGGGTGTGGTGATTTACTGATTTATGGACATGGTGTCAGCTGCAGAAGCAGAAGAGGCTCTCCTGCCTGCAGCAGCGGTGCTGGGGACTGGCTGGAGGGTTACCGTGGAGAATGTGAGGGCCAGGGACCCCCCAAAAAGGGTCCTGGAGATGATCCATTGCAGCCATAAATCTTATAAAATCCTGTTTCCCACTCTTTAAGGGCCAGCTCCAATGCAAGCATGGATTTGCTGTATACCACAGATCCCAGAGATTAAATGATGTTTGCAGTTGCATTTTATTATTCTAATTTGGGGGAGGGGATCTGATCAGTCTGGGCTACAGACTCTGGGACACAATTCAGCTGAGAAAGTGCAAGTGGTTAGAAAGAGAAACATCATGCTCTGGACTCCATTGACTGTAAAGAGTGCAGATGACTTGCTTAGGTGTAGACATTCAGGTTTGGTCAAATAAATGTCACTGGACAACGAGATCAGACGTACATATCCATATCAGGCTTATCCGTCTTTCTTTGAAGTGACACCTCCTGCAAAGGCCTTCAGTAAGAACTTGTGTGGACCCTAAGCATAGTAAGTTTTGCCCCACTAGATGCCTTGCTGCTTTACAGACCCTCCTCTCTGATGTCTCCTGGCTCTGCAGATAGCTGCTTGGCTATGGACAGCCTTGGAAGCAGAGGCAGGGGTTCATTAATGTGTGCAGGCAACCCCCCAATGGCTTCCTCCATTCCTGATCATTGCACAGCATCTCTGCTGAGCTTCATGCCTGTGACAGAGATGTCTGAGAATGAGAGGCATGTGCCCTCCAGGACTGTCCTGCTCTTCATTCTCACCCACAGCCCACCGCAGAGCACAGTCATCTCCAGGAGCCGGCTAGCAGGTTCCTGCAAAGCTCTGTCTCCTGACAAGAAGTAGAAAAGCACGAATAACCCAACGGAGCGCCATCCTTGTTTTGTAAGTGTGCTGCCTCTTGAAAACACCGTGGCCTATATTTCTATATGTTCCTACCTGGAAGGACTGAAAAACAAGAAGAATCAAGAACAGGAATAGCAAGGAAGAAAAGGATCAGTTTAGAAATGAGCAGAATGGGAAGCTTTCTGCCGTGCTTCCCTCCCTGCATCAAGTCCCCCTCTCCATTACTGCCCTCCCAAATTGAGAGCAAGGCCAGCCAAGCAGGCAGTTACTCCATGCTTGCCCCAGCGAGGTGCAGAAGAGGATCGGTGCCTCTCTCGTGTTCATTGTTTCTGAACCAGGAGCCTTGTCTCTGATACCTCCCTGGATGAGGACTGGAGAGCTGTCATAACAGGGACTGGTTTCCATAGCAAACCCAGTGTTTTCAGATGGAGAGGCTCAGCCCTGCATTCACTAGAGCTGAAAAGAAAAGCATTTATGCCCCCATAAGCATGAAGGACAGGGAGAAGTCTAATGCCATGTGTGGTTTATATTTCATGAGCTTCTTCAAAGCAGAAATAGCCTGCTAGTGAGTGCCTGCTGGCAGCTTTTCTCTCTCTAACTCAATACATGAGTTGAAGCCTTTGCAATTCAGAGCTGAGTCTTGCTCCCTATCTATTAGTTTGTTGGTTTCATGCAGTATCCAAGGGCCAGCAGTGGGCCACGCTGTGCACAGAGGGAGGATATGCTGCTCTTGGCCCACGCACATTGCTAAGAAGCAGAGATAGGAACCAGTGCAAGGGCAAAACTGAATTGAAGGCACCATAACCTCAACAGCAGGCACAGAAGGATGAGATAGAGGGGCAGCCAGTGGACATGAGAAGGAGATGACCAGGAGTGCTGCATCCAGTGGCACGCACGAAAACAGAAAGCAAGGGCCAGGGACACATGGGATTAAGAGCCAGATTCTGGAAAGCACCTGGGGAGGGGTTGGGCATTGCCAAGGCCAAAAAAGATGAGAGCCCACAGATTAAGAAGGGTGGGGCACCCTCATCATCAGAGCTATTCTCAGCTCTGTTCTGCACCACCCTGCCTAATGGCAGTAATGCTCCATGCTCCCAGGGAACCTGAGACTGGACCGTCAATGCTCTACCATCCTACAGCAACCATGAAAGCAGCACAGGGGCCATAATCACCCTCCAGCACCTCTGCTTCTCATGCGAAGCTGCTTGAACAGGGCCATGCCCATGTTTTGGGCTCTGGCTGCACGGCTGCATGGAAAATGGTGGAAAGGACACTTTCCACATCCAGCTCCCCATGCACAAGTCCATGCGATACACAAGCACTAAAAGAGCATACAGCATTTCTTACAGCTAATCAGTGTTGTGGATCCATTGATTTGTGGTTCTGCTGTGTGAATCCAAATGGGTGAGTTATTTCATCTTTTTCCACAGCCATCATGAGTATAAACCACTTTAAAAATTAAACCCATGCTCCCAGAAGCTAGGGTCTTCAACAAAGTGGTGGTGTTACAGAAGGCTGGGAGGGAAAACTTGTTTAGCTGACAAAGGAGAGTGAGAGAGATACATTGCCAAGGCCATAAAAGGTTACAGAAAGCAAGAGAAATTATTTCTCTCCTCCTGTGTGACCAGGGATCCACAGCTCACTTCATGCAGGCTGTTAGCAAGTCAGTCACTGTGGTGTCATCTGCAAGGCTTTGAGGACTGGGAAGAGCTGGAGGGTGCTGGGGGCATCTTTGCCTGCACAGGGGCCAGACCCATGCTCCCAGGGGCACATAGGAATCAATCCTTTTCCGGACTGGTCCTTGGCATGCAGTACCAAAGAGCACCGCAGGAGAAGAGGGATCACCCATCCAGCCCTGACCCAGAGCCATGAGGGTGTTCACCCGTAGTGGCAGTCCTGTCCCAAGAGCCCTTCGGCAGGACTCGTGCAAGTGCTGCACAGAGTGATGTGTCCCTGTCCTCCAGAATGAGTTATCATGTCTATGCAGAACAGACAGTGCAGGCGTTTATTCCTCCTCCAGATGGAGAGATCTGCATTTGCAGTGGACATTAAACTCAGCAAAGAAAAAAAGAAAAACCGTGCTGCAGCCATAAACCTCCTTCCCTCAGCTGGAGAGCACAGAGTGCTTGTGAGGCAGTGGAAGGGACGTTGTCCAGCCCATAAGAGACAGGAGAGGACAAGGAGGTTGTCCTCTGAGAGGTCTCACCTTTCTCATAGCAACACTAAGGGGAGGACAAGCATTTAGCCCTTCCTGTGCCCGACATCCTTGTGCAGAAAATGCACCAAAGCATTTGTAAATGTGCTGGCAAGCATCGCCTCAAGGCGCTCCCCCCACCCCCCATTGCTTTTTCCTGGCTGCAAAATGAACATCTTCAGTCACAGATCTGGGCTGAGCATTTTGCAGGTAGAAGGGAACACTCTGTTTCCCAGCTGGATGCCAGCAGGTCGTGGTGTGGCCCCATGCCCAGCTGCATTTTGGGGACGGTCTGCTTCCTCCTTTCCTCTGCCCCATGACATTCCCTTTCCTGTGGAAGGCGAGAACAGCCTGTCCTGCAGCCCTGTGCCCAAGTCCTCTTCCATGGCTGGGAACAGATTCCCATGCCCTAGTGCAGGAGGAGACGTCCAAACCCACTTACAAATGCCCATCGGTTAAGGCAGTAAAGGAGACAAGATGCTCTCTTATGTATTAATTACATGTCAACTCATTTCCTCTAGAACAACAGAGCACATGAAGAATTACTGCATTAATTAGAGAGTAAATGACCCCTAACTCATAACAGTGGTCTCCCAGCTTTGGTAGCCATTTGTTAATAGCAATGAAAAGCACCAGATTTCATTACAGAACATAACAACGTGAGACCACACGTTCAGGGCTTCAGTATTCCCCCGCAAGAGCACAGGAAAGCTATGTGTCCCACTGAAATCAGAAAAAGCTGCTGTATATAATGCTCCTAGCATATCACGCATTTGATTTTGGGACCAAGACATTTTTCCTTCAGCTGAAACGTCTGTAGCATGCCATCGATGCAGCACATCAGAGCAATGACCAGGGGCAGCTTTCACTCTTCTGTGTCTCTTCCCAAGCCAGAGACCCAGCAGCCTGTGCATTCTTAATTGACAGAATTAGGAAGCTTATTTGAAGAATACTTGAGTCCTCAGAGTCTAATTTCCTGCTGTATAAATAATACATAAGCAACAGCAGTCTCCAGGAAAAAAAAATAAATAAATAAAAATAAAAACTAAGAAGCCCAGATGAATATTCTAGCTTCCATCACACTGTCAAAATCCTTTGCAGAGGTTTTTCACAATAGCCCCCAACTGCATTGTACCATTTCTCGCCTCGTCTGATTTAACGAAGAGGATAGGAGCTGAAAATTACACACACGGGCCTCGCCGCTGCAGGCGTGATCACACCTTTTGATGAGCACAGAGAGAGCCAGGGCTCTCTGGAATAAATGCTCCAGCCTCCTAGTATGAAGCCTTCAGCTGTATATCCAGTGAAGCTCACCACCAGCATTGCCAGGAGCCCCCCCAGCCCTGCTCGGTGGGCGGCAAAAGGGCCCACAATAGCAAAGGACCCCAAATCTCCCGCCCGATGCCAACCCCGGCACTGCCGGTTCAGCCCCCACCGCTGCCTCTCCCTCCCGTGGCAGCTTCTGGGCTCCAGGAGATCGAATAGCAAGTGCTTATGTTATTAAAAGCCACCTTGCTGTACATACATATTCATGGATGGGGAGAGCATGAGAATTGCACAGGCATCTGTAATTTTGGTAGATCGTAACTTTTCAGGGCTGAATTTGCAACTGCAAACTCCTTCACCAGGTCCAGGTCCAGGTCCAGGTCCAGGGTGAAACGTCAGTCTGGTGTATCAGACTGGAAAGTGCAGCTCTGGTCTCACTGGACCACTCCGTGCCCCAGCAACATCCCATGCTCTCATGTTCCATCCTCAGACCATTTTGCACCACTGTTTAGCAAAGCTGTACACAGCAGCTGACAGCTGGACTTACTCTGATTTACTCAGCACTGGAACCTCTACGTTTTGATTTCATTCTTGCTTTGGCCCCACTCTGCTCTGCAGACATTGCTGAGAGATGCAGGGAAAGCAGCTGCACCTTTGCCCATCTTTGCTGGGCAGTGCTGAGCTCCTGGTGCTGTGGATACTGCCAGCGGAGAGCCATGGCAGCCATGAGGAAGGAGCTGCAGCAGTCGGGTGTTCAGGGGTTTGCCTGCCAGAGCCATGCTGTTTGCAGGGCTCCCACAGACTGAGAAGCAAACAGGCTAAAAGGAATTGAGAAGGGGAGCTCCAGGACTTCATCGGAAGTGCTTCCGCAGCACAAATATTTGTATTCCTCTGATGTGGGATTTACAAGCACACACTCAACTCCAGCAGGGAGAGCAAATATGAGCAAGATCTCTATGTACTTACCACTTGCTCCTGCCTTCCTCTGTCTCTCTGGCTTTCTCTCTTGTGTTATCTGTTATTTTTTGTGAGCCTGAACCAGGGAAATGTGGTTTCTGGCAAGTGAGCCAGTTAATGGGTGTTCTCACTAGAGGCAAAGCAGCCCAGAAGGGGAGCACACAGGAGAGCTCGGGGTGCCCAGCTGCAGTATAACTGCTCACAGACTGCCCCGTTGCTTCCCCACAGCACATGGGGCTGGAGAGGTTTTGCAGCCTGTCCCACACAAAGCCCTAATGTCCCATGCAGGGAGGGATACGTGGGCAAGTGCACAGGGGCAGAGGTGCCAGGCACCCTGAGCCCCTGCTGGTGATGCACCCAGAGGCATGAAGCGATGCGGAGACTGCAGCCCTGGCTGTAGGCGGCGGCTGCCCTGCTACAGGCAGCTCCATGGGAATCTCTGCTGCCTGCCCAGTCATTTCCTTCAGCTCGCTCTCGACAGGCAGCCCCATAGTTTCAAGGGAGTTCCCTTGTTCTCACTTGATGGGCAGAGTAAAAGGAAGGGCTGTGGCAAATGGAGTTGTTCCTCTCCCCATGCTCTGCCTCGGAGGACCACAGCATCGTCTCCGCCTTGGAGAGATGAAATCTGGAGCAAACGCAGCAGACAAAGGGGCCCGTTTGAAACAGCGCTGCCAATAAATAATTCATGGGAGAGAAGTGGTGAGTCTCAGGGGAGCCAGCGCAGGGATCTGTGAATCTGGATGAGTTTGCAGTGCTTTAATTATGCAAATTGACAAATGTCTCTACACTGAGAAATTCTGCTAGTCCTGCAAAAGAGCAAGAGCTTAAAAATGGCAAGAATTTCCCAAGCCCGCGTGCCTAGCCAGCTGCCAGCCACAGCTGGCAGGGTAAATCTCACCGAGGCCTCTCCAGAGTTAGCTCTGCTCCTTTAAAGGGCAGCCAGCAGGATCCCTCATGCAGTAGATGCATGTGCACATGTACAGCGTACAGTGCCTTGACAGCTTCAACTGCTCTACGCAGCCATGGCCTCAGCCCCAACCGCTCTCTTGCACCAGCACTCTTTGCTCCCAGGAAGAGCCAGCTCAGGGAGTGGGAATGAAGAGCCAGCTCAGGGCTGTTGGATCACAGATTATGCGTTAACATCAGATAACTTCAGCCAGGACAGCTGGGGATCCCCCGAAGACCTTTCCCACTGATTAGCTCAGCTGTGATAAAGGCAAAGGGTTGTGTGTGGAGATGCGGTCTCTGCCCCTCAAAACACATGGGTGGGAATGTGGGACACTTTCTTCTGCACGTCTCAGAAATTGCTGCTTGGTCCTCTGTTGCTGTCTCGTGGTCACAGCCCAGGATCCGGGCTCCCCCGTGCTGGCCCCAAGCCCTGCATCAACAGAGCCAAACACCCAAGGGATGGAGGACCCACAGTCGCCTGCTGAGGGATGCTCACTTGTGCCTGGGTGGATACAGGGGCTATCCGTCATGGCTTGACGAAGCAAAGCCTTTGCCTTTGTAAGAAACTTTTGTCACACGGAGCTTTTTGTAAAGCTGAGCTGCCTTCAGCCTGTCAGCTTCGAGGCAGAAATAGGGCAGAAGGAAACCAAATCTAGGGCACTGGGGGCTGGCAATCTCCCCAGCAGCTAGCCCCTGTGGGGTGCATGGAAATCAGCTCCATTACAGAGCAGGCGTCCCCTGGGACCCCAGACACTTGCCTCCTTGTTCCTGTGCACAACATGCTGTTTGTCACCAGAGTAGATTAATTTGGTGCCTTATCCAGCCTCATTAGGATCGAAACAGGACTGGCTACGGCCTGCTGAGAGCAGGAGGATGGTCGCGGTGAATCCCATCAGGGAGAAGGTCATCTTGGGCTTTTGGCCATGAGCAAGAGGAAGGACCTGAGGCCACTGATGCTGTTGTCCCCACTCCACCCATGGCTCTGCATGGTCAGGGCTGTAGAGCCGAGGGGCTGTGTGGGACACAGCACCCTCCTCCCGTGCTGCAGGCTGGCTGGTTACAGACTCCAATTTCTCTCTGCAAACTATTCACCAGATAGTTATAACTTCCCCACTACATTAACAGTTGTTGGTTTCATTTCTGAAAACTGACTTTTCTTCTGTTTTGATGAAAAATATTTGATTTTCTCTAAAAATATGCAGTCCGCTGCTACCCAAACCCAGACACTTCCACTGAAAAATTAACACTGCTTCTGAATTATTTTTGTGCTTGTCTCTTTGGAAGAGGGTGGGAAAAGAAAGGAAGAGAACTGTATCATAGAAAAAAAATGGTAAAATGTCAACACAAACAATATTTTATGCAGAAATGCCTGGTTTGAGTGAAAATCCATTTTCTCACAAAATAAATTTTTCATGAAAACTGTGTCAGAGCCAAATCCAAACAGGGACAACCTGGAGCAGAGACAAGCCACCTCATTCCACTGACGCTGATTTATGCCAGGCTGCCTGGAAGCAGAAGCTAGTGGCAGCTGTCTTGACCTGTCAGGTGCAGAAAAAAGTGGTTGAACCTCCCAATCTCAACGCAAAGCAGGGAACCACGTGGCTCTGGTTTTTGCTCAGGTTCTTCCCAGCATTTTGGCAGCCAGAGCATCATGTTGCTGGCTGCCCTGCTGCCTCCCTAAGCAAACTGTCCTCTCCCCTCGCATTTTTGGCAGCCTGATGGTGGGGCAAGATGAAGGTGGTGGTTGAGGTGAAATGCAAGGTCTGTTCAGGGGTGATCTACTCTGCTACAACCCAAGCTGACACAGCTCAAAGCAGGAATAGTGGGGCACAGCCCAGCACCATGTGGCCCTCAGGAGCCCACTGTTTCTCAGGTTCTCCATCCCCAGAAGAGATGGGAAAGATGGCACCCCAGTAGTATTGTACTCCACTCTAGGGCTGCAGAGCAACTCATATGAAGTTTGTCCCTTCCCCAATGCACCCATCACTGTGGATGGAAAAAGCTGCTCGTGACTGCCAGCCCTCAGGGCTGCATGAGCAGCATGTGACACATCCAGGTCTGCAAATGCCTGCAGAACGGTTCAATCCAAGCAGGACGAGCAACTGGCCTTTCAGCGGACTTGGGATATCCTGGCACCAGCTCTGTGCTGGAGGCAGGACACTGGCACCTGGACGGGGTACCCAGATCCCCTCCATTTCTCAGACAGTCTCCCTCAGGGGTTTGCTAAGTGAGCTGCTGGTGTGTTAAAGACTCTTCACTCACAGCAGGCTCGGTGCTCACATCAGTCACCAGGTCAGAAGCTGGTGTCTTGGAGACACAGGGTCTGATGGCTGTTTGCCCAGCACATTGCACGGGTGTCTCCAAGCCAGGAACAGAGCCGGGCAAGAGCACACACATCCCGGCACCCCAGACACAGTCACTGGTGCTGCTGCTCACATGGAGAACAAGGAATGAAGACGAAGAACTACCTATAAGAAATGTGTTCTGGCCACAATCCCCTTCCTGGTGAACAGCGCCCAATACAGTGGGTTATCCCCTGCACCTCCAAGCAAAGGTTTGGATACCGCACTGCACCGGCAGCCCCAGGATAGCTTGCAGCATGCAGGAGCCTTGGCTGGATTTGGGTAATTCTTGAGTAGATTTTTGGGTATGTCTTCAGGTCTCTGCGCTCCCATTCATCTGTCACAGTCATCAGCTCTGGGAACACGTCAACTCCAGCCACCCTTCCAGCTGCCCTTGCCATTGCAATTGTGCTCCAAGATCACAGCTGAGACATCCCCTGTGCCAGCAGGACACACGTCCCCACATGCAGAGAGCAGCACAGAGCACAAAAGGGGCAAAGACTTTCTTACCATGGCATGTCCAGCCCCAGACCTGCTGTAAGAGCAGAGGATCATGGTATAGTCCTACTGCAGGGCCAGCATTTGTCAGACACCTCAGCTCCTTTGCCCCAAAACCAGGTAGCGATGCACGGCTCCTGGCCGGCTTGAGCCATGCTTGTGATGTATTGCAGGAGTGGGTCCATGCCGGTAGCCACGTTTCTTCAGGACCAGCGAACCCTTTGCAGGATTGCACTGCAAGCTCTGGCTCTTCTGCAGCACAGCCGGTGAGTCCACTCCCCTCCTCCTCCCTGGGGAAGAGAACGTAACGATCTCTGCCAGGTCCTTGGGTGAGCACAGCCTTATTTTGCAGTTCTCTTTTTGGGCAGCTTGGCCAGGTGGAGAGAGAAAGCTGCATCCGACCTTGAGTGGGGACCAGAGGTCGGTGCAAACTCGCTTCATTCAGCATGGCCCAAAGAGGCGAAGGCCCCTTTGTTTTCTGCCTCAGCACTGGAGACAGACAGCAGCGTCTTAAAACAGGATTCTCTCATCAATCATTTATTGGATTTATGCAGCTTCACTTAGGAATCTGATTTATATTTCCTCTCAATTTACTGCATTTGAATTGTTTGCAAATAGGCACGTGAATCATCAGTTGAAGCAGAAAAAAAGCTATTTTCAAGCTTCATTTAGGCCGTTCGAAGCATTAATTTTTAGTTGCAAAGGCTATTTTTTGCTAAATTGGTTTTTAGATCTTGTCTTCCTTGTGCTGGGCTATAAATTTAGTGCTGCTGGAGCAAAAATGATCAGAATTGGATTTTTCAGCCTTCTGAGGCAGGTGCAAGGGCCTCATTCTGTGCTGGGTTGCACTGCGGCACCAGAGAAGATAATTTGGCTCTTGCTGTTGAGACAGAAATACCCGTCCTCCCCCCCAGCACAATTTAGCACAAGCTCCTGAGAACAAACTGAAGCCCTGTGCACACTCTCCTGTCTTTCTTTGGCATCAGGATTGGATTTTTCCTTCAAGCATATTCTGAACCCTTAAGCTACTCTCCAAGGCCATCTTTGGTCTTGAATCGAGCATGGGAAAAGCCTTCAACTCAGCTGTTTTAAAGGTGAACTTGTTTCAGGGCCACAGCATCCCAGCAGCATGTGTGGGTGGTTGGTGGATGATGTTTTATTTAAACACAAAGGCATGAGATTCCAGCTCATTTCAAACAAATCCTTCGGTGGGAAAATATGCACATATTTTTGACACAAATCTGTCCATGGCTCCATTAATTCTCTGCCAAAGTGCTTTACCTGCTGGAGCAGATGATAATTCAGCAATGTAAACAGAGCCTTTTAATTTCATTTTGGGATCACGAATGGAAACAAACTGATTAACAAAAGCAGGGTAAACAATGGTTCTGTCTCCTCCTGTTAGTATTAATATTCACCTAGTATTGATGCTGTTCTCCCAGGAGCCTGTGTCAACACAGCGAGCTGGGTGCTGCGATGCCTGTGCGTTGTGCTGCGCCATTCACATCCAAGGACAAGGTTCAGTGCCAGGAAGATGGCTTTTGCAGCATGCACGTGGGACAGTGTCTTGTCCACAGCAGAGAGGGGAATGCATCCCCTTGGCTTCTGCTGCCTTCCAGGGAGCTCCATCTCCCTGCAACCAGGGGCTGCCCCACCATCCCTGGGGTCCACAACCTTGCATGCCCAGTGCTAACGCTGCAAGGGAGGGACTCTGAGGTGGGACATGAAGCTGCCTGGCAGGTGAGCCTTCAGGCATCCCAAGGGTTTTGCTCAAGGGCAAGGAGAAGGGATAAACCTGTGACACCTGTCCCTGACAGCAGCCCGGGATGGCAACCCCAGCCTACATGCTGACGTGCATGCTGTGTAATGCTCCAGCAAAGCAGAAAGCAAGCAGTGTTTGGGAGGTGACATAGCATGTACAAATGTGTCAGTAATCTGCTGTCAATTATCTAAGCGCAAGCATGGGGGAGTGCAAAAATGTTATCCCAGCTTGAGCAAGGACAGAGGGAGGTGTTCAGAACTCTTGGTTGGGACACCTTCCCCCACATTGCAAACCCAGGAGAGTCTGTGCACTCATCATCCACAGAAGCACGGAGAAGAGTTGGCTCTCTCACAGGGTCAGCAGGGCACACAGTGGGACTGGGCACAGGGGTACACTACAGCTTCTCCTTCTCCACACTACCCGATACAACAAATACATGTTCAAGCAATAAAAAATAGCCAAGATGTGGCTCCTGCCTGGACAGCAACTCCACCACAGCCAGCTAGCTGGAATTTGGCCCATGCTGAGATGCACACAGGTGGAAGACAGCTTGTGGTAAATGTGCCACTGGCTCCTGGGGAAGGGGGAGGGCTGCAGGACAAGCTACAGAGATCATGCCCAAGCCACAGGCTGAATTAAATCTTGATCAGGTTTGTGCACCATTCCAGCTGCCAGAGAAGAGAAACCTAGAAGAAGGCAGCAAAGTTTTGGTGCTACAAACACAGCTTTTACTTGTTTTACTTTTGTGCTAAACACAACAGCTGCTCTTTTGCTCTTTGCTTTGGAGAATTATAAGATGGACCTCTGCAAG
Source organism: Balaeniceps rex (assembly GCA_013401315.1). Lineage (NCBI taxonomy): Eukaryota > Metazoa > Chordata > Aves > Pelecaniformes > Balaenicipitidae > Balaeniceps > Balaeniceps rex. The sequence continues at coordinate 133,260 of VYZW01045083.1, forward strand.
GGACTGGTACATGTAGGTCACTGCAGGGACAGAGTACGTGAGCATCTTTTAACACGCTTCTCAAGCCAGTATGAGTCATGAGCACCATGATGTGAGAGCTGGTTTGGGGAATGCAAACACTGGCACCAGAGGATGCCATCTCCATTGGCAAGTGACATCTCAAGAAGCCCTGAAGGAAGTGCTCATGCCCAACCTGGTGTCTTTGGGGACAAGAAGGGGAACAGAAAGAAAACCCTGCAGGTCTTGTAGTGAGGTGGTGGCTGCTTACAAGAGATCAGGGAGGTGAGAGGAAGGCATAACAACTATACCAGGCTTTGATGGGCCTGGGAGTTAAGAAGGTGACGTCTAGACCAAGAACTCACTGAGATCACTTATACAGATATCTGTACACATATCCTAAAGCCAGTGACACTTTGGATCCAAATAACAGATTTCACTGGCTGTTGTAGACCACTTACTTAATCCTGGGGCACTCCAAGATGTTGGAGATGGCAAGCTATTTGCTGACCTGGGTCAGAAACCTGGGAGAGATCAGCATGCCACCTTCCTGCTCAAACTGTGGCAAGTCAAGGTCGGGGGGACAACACATTCCTGCTGGAGGGACTAAGGAAATGGGTGGAAGTAAATTCAGGGTGAGTGCTGAAGTACAAAGCTGTAAGAGCTTTGTAACAAGGGGCTACGAAACCATGAAAAAGGGTTCCAGGAAGGTAATTTAGGAATTGTGTAATAACACTGTAACCACCCATTTGCTAGTTTGTTGCAACTTAATTTAAATTCCAGGGTTCTCATAAATATTAAATAAACAATGATTTCTGAAATACTCTTATTGCAAGTTCTTTGTGAAGTAGTGAAAAGGTTCCTGTGGCAAGACGTGCTGGTAAGGAGAGGGAAAACCAAGCTCAAACTGTGAGAGGACACCGAGGACCTCCTACAGTGTGTATGTAATCTGCAAACTGCTACAATATGTCCTTATGACTGCTGTTCAATTACCTCTTGCAAGAAGAGGTAAATGGGTTGAAAATCAGCACTTGAGGGTCCCTTTTCGTTCATCAAAGAGATTTCTTCTCAAATCAGCTTAAGAGCATTTCATTACCAGGCCTGCAAAGGCTAGTGGCAAGACCCCAATATAAGGAAGCTCCAACAGCAGTAGAATAAAAAGATCCTTGAGATGATGTCTGTGATGTGGATGGATACGACTCCAGAGTTCCCAGGACATCTTTGGATCCTGCATTTGAGCTCTGCGGTTCCCCCTGCCAAGGGCACATCTGAGCACTGCCAGACAGGCACTTGGTGTCTCCACTCATTTGTCCAGGAGGACATGCTAGGAGGGGTGGTTGTGGCAGAGCAGAGGCCAGAGGGATACATCCAGATTGAGAGCTGGGAGTGGAGCTGGGTTTGCTGGTTGGCTTTACCTATATGTTACATTCTGTTAACTTTTTGTAATGGGTTTATGAAGGCTGTCAGTAGGAGGATCCCTTTCACTTTGGTGAAATCAGCCAAACTTACTTTTATTCTTCTAACCCTGTCAACAGGTAGGTGTGATCTCCAGGCCAAGCTGGCACATGCAGGACAGTGGTCCCATGGTGACAGCATCTTGCTAAAGGCACCTGGTGGTCCAGCCAGAGCGACTCCCGCCCCAGCACACACAATGAGACTCTGGAAAGCTGGGGCAGACACTTGTCACCATCCCACAAGGGGCATTTGTGAACCGGTAACATCGGATATCCCGACTACAAAGAGAAGCGTCCTTGGGAGGAGATAGCCAGGCCCTCCAGCTTGGAGACAGCTTGAGGAACGTGAGTTACTGTTCCCATCACACTCACAGCAAAGCTTCCATCTGATAGATCAGAGCACAACAAACTAGGAAAGCCAATACAACTATTATTTGGGAGCTTTTTAAAAAAAAAAATTCATACTGTTTCAGAACATCTGCACTGTTTTACACTACTTATGTTCGCTGTGTGATTTATGTATGTTTTACCAAGCAGCTGCTTGGTCTGTCTGTCTGTCTTTGAAAACTAAGCAGTTACCACCAATGTACTGTGGATTTTTGTGCGCACACACGCGCGCATGCTCACACACAGAGAGTAAACCAACCAGAAAAAAACCACCCGTAGGATGCTTTACCGTAATTTTAGAAAACCATTAAAAAGAAGACAGATAAGAGATAGAAAGAAATCTCAAGCTTCTAAAAGTTAAATCTTTGTTTCTGCAACACTGAAGCAGCTCTGAATCTGGGTCTTAGCTGCTCCTGTGAACCCTTTTTAAAATTCTTTTTTCATACAAGAACTGGCATATTGAACCAGACCAAAGATCATCAGAGCTTTCATCCTGTCTCTGACACAGCCAGCAGCCTCCACTTAGGTAAGAGTAGGAGAAACAGGGCAGGAATATAACCCTTTCCCTGACACGCTGTCAGAGGTAATAGTCAGCAGTTTGGAGACTTCCAAAATTGGGATTGCACACGAACCATCCACTTTATGGCCACCAGTGGATCCTGGAAAGCCAGTTTGCCTTTCCTCTCTTTAAACTCACTCTCTCTTTTGACTCCCACGGCATCCTGGGGCAAAGATTTCCAGAAGTGATGGATGTGCTGTGGGGCTCCGGCCTCACCATTTTACCGAGTGCTACCAGTGTTAAAAATAGCGACTAATTACTTTCTGCTTATCTGCCCTGCCCCACTCATTGCTTTGGAGACCTTTGTGTAGAAGGTCTCCAAAAGTGTAAAAACCTCTACATGGGTCTTTCCCCGTCCGAGACGTATTTTTTACCTCTGATCATCCTGGCTGCCCTTCTCACAGGCTTTTCCTTTACTACAGCATCTTTTCTGAGGCAGGGCAACAAGAAAGATATGGATTATTCAAAACACGGACAATACCATGGGCTTATTATATATATTAAAAAATTTTCTCTTAGTGGCATAAAATCTTTGCACACTCAAAACAAATTGATTCCTTGTTAACATTAAAAAGTGATCTCAGTTTTCAATGCACAAAGTTGCTGTAAAATTCTTGTACACACAAGTTGACATTTCCAAACGAAGCAGGGAATTAGGAAGGCTTTTCTAAAGCATTTAACTGTTGAAGGAGCCAAAGTCCCAATAAATTCAGCCTGCAAACTCTGATGATGGGATGTGGTCAAATCAAAGCCCCCTGACTCTCTCGCTGGGAGACTCCTCAGTGCATCAGAAAGTGGAGTTTGTTGCTTAGCAAATGTGTCTGTATCATTCCTACAGCAAAGTTTTTCCTCGGGCTTTGGCACTGCTTTTCAGTATGGATGAGCATTTTAAGGACTAACCTTAAGAAATAAACTTCTTCAGAAGAAAAAGTCTCTATGGAAAAGCTGGGAAACTGCTAAGAAACCAATTAAAGAAACAAGCACAAAACAACCACTTTAGCAGCACAAGCCTGTAAGACGAAAAGAAAATGCAGACCCGCAACATGAAAAGAAATAAAACTAATTTAAATTTAAAAAAAAAATCTTTTTCTTTTCCCAGTTGTTTTGCGCTTACCCTGAATTCTCTGCACATAACAGCCCCTGGCCACAGCTCAGCCATTGCCATATTGCCATTTCACACACACATTGGCAGCTCTCTGCAAAGCTGGGTTTGAAGCAGATCTGTGCTCATTTGGACCACCAGATCCTCCAGCAGGGTCAGGAACAGTGTCCATGGCAATGTATGTGCCTTCACCGAGGATCTACCTCTTAACATGCAGTCCACTGCAATCCTCTGCAGGGCAAGGGATGGAGACCACAAGCCTGGTTGCTGATCTCCAGCAACTGTGTGTGCCATGGGGCGAGCAGAGGGGTCTGGCCACACAGGAGACAGGGAAAATAAACCTGTCCCTAAGGCAGCATCCCTTCCCAGTCCACAGTAACTGGCTGGAAAGCCCTAGGAGACAACCGTGTTCCCTGACCTTCCGCATTGCAGAGACTACCTGAATGTAATTCTGCTTCAAGCTCACCACTGATCAAGAGGGAAATGCAAAATCTGTCCACTGAACCTGCCAGTGACACCAGACCCACCATCCCCTTTGGTACAGCAGCTGGCTCCTGTTCCTGTTAAACAACATGTGCTTTAGCTCCAGCTCCTGACACCAACCCTTATCTAACCTTTGCCCACCAGTCTGAAGAGCCCTTTTCACTCAGGTGTCATCTCCTGCATGGGCCTTGGCAGCTGTGAGCCACTCCAACAGGCAGCCAACTCAAAAATAGGTATCTGAGCTGGGGTTGGTGTAGCCACGGTGGGCATGGGACTCACAGCTCTGTGCAAGACCCTCTGCAGGCAGATGACCCTGCTGACTGCCCCTCTCGCCTCCTGGGTCCGATCTCCTGCATGGTGCTGGTGTGACTTATCCTCCAGTTTGGAGTCCCTCGGGTCTGCTCTTGTGCAGACCCAGGGTGCCTTCTGCCTCTTCCAGTTCACAGTCTGCATTTCTGGTACCACTTGGCTCAGCTGACCTCGGTCAGCGGAACTTACAGACCCAAAACTTAAAACAGCAGCACACCCCAGCTAGCACCATCACGCTGCGTAGGAGCAGCACAAGCATGGCACATGTGGTAAGACCCATATGTCAAGGCTGTGGTCTGACAGCCCTCTCAGGAGGCATGGCACTTTTCACCAACACCATCCATGCAAAGGCTGGCACAGGTCTCCATGAGCCCCATCACAAGCACCAGTTGTGGATGGCAGGGCAGGTCCCTCGGGAAGCAGCTGCGGCTCTAGTCTCCGCTGAGAACAGGCTGTGTGGGGTTGGACGTGTTTCCAGCCACTTCACAGCCTGAGCCTCAAGCACAGATACTGCAGCAAGATGGGAAAGGTCGAGCACTAAGCGTCCTTGATGCAATTCTTTGCAAAACCACTCTGCAACCTAAAAACACTCAGCCTGCTATTTAAAGAGGGGACTTTCCCACGAGACAAGCTTGGCACAGAGAACAGGAGAGGAGGAGTTATTAGCCTTCCTATACATTGTCTAGGAGAGCTTTGCTGCTAGCATAGCCCTAGCCTGGCTTCACCTGAAACCCATGGAAATGCCTGAAATGGGTGTTGCAGACCTTGTGAAAGGGGGATCTCCTGCAGAAAGCATAGCCAAGCATGGAAAAGGAGGAGAAGCAGCAGTGCCTGCTTGGAGGTATTGTGCAGACCCTAGTGTAACTCCTTGTCTGTCAGCTGGAGTAGGAACAAGCTCCTGGCTAAGGGAGATATGGACCTGAGCTCCCTCCAGCTGAGCTCAGGCTCATTCCTGCTTTCTGCACCAGCCATGACATTGTTGGTGCCTCTTCCCACTGCTGCTCTCCTTGCCGATGGGGAGAGAACAGGGAGAGCTCAGCATGAGAGCATCCATGTAGGGATATGGACAAAAGGGCAAGTGAAGCTCAGAGTCACCATATGCCGTGGGAAGGAGACAGACACCAAGAAGCTCAGCATAGGAGGACAGCAGGACCAGGCTCCTGTGGGTGGACCATGGGTGTGTGAGCACCGTCCCTCCCAGGATGGAGGTTTTGTAGGATCTGAGCCCATTCTGTATAAAATAAAACACTGTTGCCCAACTGCCTGAGTTTTGTCTCCATTCAGACACCTGCAAAGCCATCACCTCTGCACTTTTGTGCCCCTGCTCACCCTCTGCAGACAGGGAACCGCAGCCCAGCCAGTCTGCTGCGGGCCAGCGAGGACAATGGCAGCAGAGGAAGGGTCAGGTCACAGGCAGGGGTCCTGCCTGGTCTGGGAGCCCAAGGGAAAGCTGTCCACCCACTGAAGTTTGCCATGGGCAGCGTCTGCAATCTCAGGAAAGGGCCCTGAGCCAAAGGAGAGGTGCTGACCTCTATCAGCAAGGCTCCTGGTCCACCCCCAGCCTTGCTCATATGTCTCCCCACCCACCTTGAGTGCTATGAAAATGCTAATCTTTCACTTTGCCTGTGTTTTTGCAGTGAAAGGGAGTATTTCTGCAAAACTCACAGAGCTCAGTGTGAACGAAGGAGGAGGATTTCCACTACACAGGTTTGCAGGGCAGGGAAAGAAAAGGGAGAAACTCCTGTGCACTGCCTTTGCTACACGCCACGTGTGCCTGTTGTGCACACACACCTGCAGTTCCTCCTATGTCCCTGCAACTTAGGCACCTTCTACTTAAAACTGGCAACTAAAAGTGACACTGCCCTGAACGCAGGCCCACTGAAGGACTCTGATGGTTCTAGCTCAACATCCCAGGATAACCACGTCCAGGAGGCTACTGGGAATTTCTCCTGGACCTACCACAGCTCCCAGTGATGATACAAAACAGGGGGACCTGCTAACCCACCGATCTGATCCTGCAATCCACACAGCAGAGTAAAGGGCAGTCATGCTCTGAGAGCAAAACTGAGGAGTGATGACTGGCTTGGGAGTGAGCAGCAGGTGGTTGAGTGCGCAGCAGGGCAACCCCTGGTCCCTGCAAGTTGGAGACAGGTCCCTGGTCAATTCTGGTCCAAGTCCTGGTGCTGCTCTCCCTTGGCATTGGCACATTATCCTCATTATCCTAGCCTCAGCTGCCTTTTCTCTGCCAGCAGGAGAAATGAGCTGGGATGCTGGGATGCTGAGAGCAGATGCAGCCCGGCAGGACTAGCAGGGATGCACAGTGCCAGCATGCAGGGCCATTGCCTTACTGGCTTGGGCAGTGCAAGTAGTTCCCTGGTTTGGCCATAGTCTCCAGCTCTCTTGGGAGGTTTAGGGCCCTGGCCTATCTTCTTTCTCCAGCTGAGCCTGGATTTCTGACCCCTCCTGGAGAAAGACATTTCCCTCCCTTTGGAGGGAAAGGACGTGTAGGAGTAAAGCCAGTTCACCTCTATTTTGACCCTCACCTCCAGTGAGAGATTGGAGGCTGCAGGCATTGCCTCCTTCCAGGCTGGGAGGAAACACGGTTGAAAGCCCCTCCACTCTGTGCGCCAAGCACTGGCATTGAGCAGCGGATAAATGCAGAGGAAGGAGGGAGAGAGGCTGCTGCTGTCCAAGCAGAGGAGAAGAGAGGATGGGAGAGCTGCTGGCACAAGGCCAGCCAGCTTCACACAGGGAGGAATAAAGTAAAACAAAACTTCATTGTCCGAATCCAAATGCACCAGATCCAACTCTTCCTGCTCCCCAGCCCTGCGAATCTGCCAGGGCATGTCCGAAAACAATAACTGCTCATCAAAAATGCAGCATCCAGCCAGTGTCATAGATCAAGTCACAAGTGCTGGGAATGAACACCAGCAATAAACACGATCACACATCGGTGGCCTTCTGCAAGTCCAGAGGGAATTGGCCCATACTGCAACCCAAGGAAGGCAGCATCACAGTATCGCTCCAGTGCAAACCCATCCCAAGTGAGTTCAGAAAGAGGCACAAGCCTGGTTACAGCCAGGGGGATCCACCCCCACTGAAGAGGGGGAGCAGTTGCAAAGAGCCTAAAACAATACCAATGGCCAGGAAAAATGGTGTGACGTTGAAGACACATGATCTGCCTCTTCTCTAAAGAGAAGCTAAAAGAGGTGACCTGATAACAGCACCTAAGCACTTTTGGGGAAGAAAACTACAGGGTACTCAAAGGCTCTTTAATCTAGTAGAGGGTGGCAAAGCAAGATCCAGTGGCTTAAGGTTACAGCCGGAGAATTCACATCAGAAATGAGATGAGTCACAGTGATTAACCACAATCACGAACGGTGGAGAGGAACAGCAGCTCCTCCATCTACTGGTGCCTTCAAAGCCAGACTGTCCAAAATACAAGCTGCGTTCCCACACCCAATCTTGCAGGTACAGCAGGGCCAAAGACCTGTACCAGCCCACAGTGCATCTCTCACATCACTGCTCCCAAGCCTTACCAGTGGGAAACATGAGATCTTACCCTCTTAGAGAGCTCTTGCTGACGCACACAGCTTTGGCACAGAGGCGGGCAAGGCTCTGGACCTGCCTTTGCAAGTATTTCCCATTCTCCCATGGCATGTCTGGGGCACTCCGCTGCTGGCCTCAGGCACCACCTCTCTTTCAACAAAGCCCCGCAGGAAAAAGCCTCGATTGACGGATGTAAGGGATGTGGCAGCCAGTCCCTGCAGCACAGCAGGCCTAGGCTGTACTTAACTTGCAACTCTTTTATTAGATGTCCCAGCTCTGAGTTCTTAAGACGATCCTACAGCCCTGTATGTCCTACAGCCAGTGCCTGACACCACCAAAACTGGCCCTTTCAAGGCAGGACTTCTACGTTCATGGTCCCCTCCCCTCCTAAAAGCAGATTTCAACATGCATAGTCATGCAGGGGCACACAGCAATCCCCAGCAAAGCAAACAGCACACAGCTACTTCTCCCCAGGGCCTGCTCACTCTTGCTGCCCTCTCTGCTCCCAGGTTTTCAGGATTTTGCTGTTAACAGTGCCCTGAACTCAGTGCGGCCAGCGAGACAAAGTGATGCAGATGCACACAGCTTCCCCCCTGCTCGAGGAGAGAAGGAGGGTTTTGCACCACATGCACCACGTGGCAAATGAAACCTGCCACCTAACCTCCTGAGCACACTCTTGCGTTGGCCTTCATTGCTGTTTCATTGCCAGCTTTGCCCTTGGCCATCTTTGTCCTGGGCCATTTGCTCATGAGCTGAGTGTCACCTTATTGTGCCTGATTTTCCAGCCTCTCCCAGGCGCTCTGCCTCGCACACTGAACTGTTGTTTGCAACACCTCCCAGTTCAGCACCATCTGCGCCTTTCATTACCATGCTGCGTGTGCCTGCCTCCACCTCACTAATGAAGCTGTTAAATAAGAAACACCAGTTGCCATGTGTGTCCCCTGCACCCCACGCACAGCCTCAGCACCCCACTCTGTGCTCTGCTATTACCCATCGTCACCCCCTGTTTACAACCCCCAGGCAATCTTTGCTCTTTATGACAGCGCTTACAACCCAGGCTGTTAAAACTCAGTCTGAGACAAAGATTTCATGTGAATCTGCACCAAATGCTTTAGTAAATCTCAGTCTTGCACAGTGTCTTCATTTTGTAATTTCAGTCTAAAGGGTAGAGCCAGCTGAGATGCTTTTGACAGAGCATTTAGAACATGCAGCACTCCTGAAAGGGACCACAATGAGGAATCACATCTATTTTGACAGAGCTCCACAAACACCTCAACACAATTTGCTTTAAATTCCTTGTTTCCTGAACACTCAAACATCTATTCCAAAATGGATCCTGAAGCTTCATTTTTATTGGTGAAAAGAATATATATCTCTCTGCTTGGGAATTACAGAAAACAAGATGCTCCCGTGTTTGCAGAGCAGCCAGGATTGTATTTCCATGGGAAAACTTAAGTTATTTTTGTTCCTCCTTGGGAAATCTGGGGCAGGGAGAAGCGGGGGCTAACACTGAAATCTCCCACAGAATACAAATGCTGTTTTTTCAGCATCTCTCCTGAATAGCAATCCAGTTTTCTCAGCAGGATTAATTCCTTATAATCCTAGGGTACAGTTTGCCCTTGTGTCAGCTCTTTCCTCAGCCCCTGTTCCTGAGCTTAGCAGTGTCAGAGTAGCATTGCCATGAATTGCCCTTGCAGCAGGACTGGGTCCCAGATTGCCAAGAAGTCTTTTTCTTCAGTTATCCCTTGTCTACCAGAGCTGGCTTTACAGGGGAAGGGTCCCATACCTGTCAGGAGGTTCACACTCAGCACCTGCACAGGTTTGCTGAGGTCCAGTTGCTGTGTGCCCAGTCCCACTAAGCTGTAGACACCATGCTTCCCTCTTGCACAAAACTCCTGTGCAGGGAGGATCCAGTTACGGAGCTGCTTCCAAAGGAGCATGCACCCAGTGGGGCTAAGGGACGAAGCAGCCCTGTTTGTATCACCAGGCCAGGTCCCTGTTTCAAGGACACAGGTCTCCCCTTCCACACCAGGGAATCATTTAGGGAGTCTGGGTCTCAGCTACAGCAGCGGCTTCCCCAGAAAGGGCCACAGGAGCTCAAAGCTGCATTGGAGGAGACTGTCCTCTGAGCCCTCATGCCACCACCTGATGCTTGTCATGGAGCCGTTCAGCGGCTCAGCAGCAGCTCTGTGCTCAGAACCAGCTGGCACACAGTTGACTTTGGCCCAGGACACTCAATTTCTTACCCCGTTTCCTGCTTCAGCAGGGGTGAAAGTTGGCACCCAGGCATTCACTGCTGCTGTGGGCCATCCTGGCTGCCTGGCCAGATCAGCACCAACCTTTTCCTGCCCCAGGCTAGGGGAGACCTCTCCATCAGAAAAAGTGCATCACCTTCACCTGAAGACAGCAAAGCTACAAGGCAGGGAGAAAACACAGCTGGGGCTGAAGAAACCACCCTGGCTTCCTGCCGAGTGTAAAGGGAAGGGGTGATCCTACAGTCTTCTCCGTGGCTAGGTCAGTGTGGGCTCTGCAGCATTACAGATATGAAGGTGATCCAGGACTGGCCATGGCCAGCTTGGATTCCCAGTGTGGGAGAGCTCCAAGACACGACCAGAGAGGATCCCTTGGTCTGGAGAGGGAAGGTGAATTCACAGCTCAGCAGAACACAACAGACATCCAATTGGCTAAAGCACATCTTCTGTTAGTCAAAATAAAATGTAGATGCTTAATTATTAATCAGCTCATATGCAAAATAGGTATCATAGCAGAATGGGGGAGGGGGGACGCATTGTTCCTTAAGAATAAATATTTAACATGATACAGAACAGCATGAATTTTTAAAGAGAAGTTTTTGTAACTGCTGAAGCTCTTGAACTGCTAAAGAAGCAGAACATCTTCTAGCAGCAATGCCAGCTTCTAGAGCGAGCAACAGCCATTTCCACACAGGGACTGCAGAGGAGGAGGAAGGACGCAAGAGCCTGGGCCCCAGGAATAGCAGCTTTGCAAACATCATCCTCCTACACCCACAGCAAAGGAGCTCTAAAAGTGCAGCTCCAGTTGGTGGGGTTGGCTGAACTGCAAAGGGCTCAGCCTACCCTGCTGTGTCCATGAAGAAAACCCAAGTGATTCCTCCGGATTTCAGGAGTCTGCACAGTGAGAGCAAAGGCTCAGAGAGCTGAGATGCTCCAGCCATTTATGCTTTTTAGGACGTGTGAGGAAGGCTCATGCTCTCTATCCTGCGTGGGGCTGGTGGTGCTGATGGATGCAGCAGCCAGTGCCTGGGACCCTGCTTACACCCACCCACGCTCTCACCCTTCCCTTTCCCCGCTCCTTCTAGTGCCTCAGCACCCATCAGCTGCTTCGGGCCTTGCCTGCAGCCTCAGGAACGAGTCAGAAAGGGAGTTATTCTGCTGGTCCCTCTGGGGAATACAGTCTGCTCCAGCCCAGCTCAGTCCACACAACTCTCCCGGCCCCAGCACTGCCAGGCACTGAACCCAGAGGAGCCTTTTTTGCCCCTGTGCTGCTCAGGGCTCATCCAGCAGGTCCTGTTGGGATGCTGCTGCTGCAGTCAGCAGCTGCTGTGATCCCCAGTTCCCAGACAAACTTCCAGCTATGAGTATCTGGTGCATGCTAGATGGGGCTGACACCCAGGACCCTGTGTTCCTGCTAGGTAAAGCAAACAGAGCCGGAGTGATTCCACCCACCACCAGCTCAGCTCTCTCCTGCCTAGGGCACCTCCACAGCCAGGGCATCACCTGGGGCAGCTCTGGGTAGGGGCAATGGGGCACTGCACCACAGGACAGAGAGGAGGAAAGGGCTTGTGCAACACAGCTTAGACTCACGCCTCTATCCCCACCCTCCTAAGGGCTCACTGGCTGCTTAGAAGAGCTATGGGGACCAAAACGGGAGCTAATCTGCCCTCTCAGCTTTCTGCTTGTCAGACAAACCAAGGGACACCAAAGCCATTTTCACAGGTACGAGCACTGAGAAATTATGCTGGCTGATGGGACACCTTGGGGCAGGTCCCCAGTGCTGGGCCAAGGGGCAGAGAGAGCCCAGCAACAGCAGTACCAGATCTGCGTATGGATGCAGCGAGGGACAGGAAGGCCAAACATGCCATATGGTGGGGGGCGTGAGCATGGAGAAAGGGTGTGCATGGGACAGGGCATCTGCAGGAAGGTTCTCCAGGCAGGGCAGGGAGTCTGGTGCGAATCGGCGAGATCTCTGGCCCCACATGCTGCATTGGATGAGCTTTGGGAAATCTCCGCATCTTAAGTTTCCCATCCACTGCCAGAAGCCAAGGGGCTTTGGATACCACCTCCAGCGTCCTCCCAGCACAGACTCAACATCTGCTTGCAAGCAGTGCATGGAGCAAGCTGCAACACTACTGTGAGAGTGGCAGGATTGTCTCTGCTCCTGAAGTGAAAGAGTTAAAGCAGCTACACTGGTGAATGATCCCACAGCTGTCCTTGCTCCCAGCAACTTCAGGATGGTTCCCTCTGCTGATGGGCCACATGAAAGCTATTACACTCTCCCTTGATATATACCTCCCATAAATCCAGGGACTATAAATTAGGGTAACCTTCTGCTTTAAGGGTTGTCTGAGCTCTGCAAAGACATCCCAAAGTCAGGCAGATCCTCACTGAAGACAGAGGTACCCTGTCCTCACTTCCCTGGGGAACCATGGCCCTGGGACAAGGAGCAAACGCACCCCAGCTCGGGGCACAGAGCAGCCGTGCCAACTGTTGTATTTGCTCAGGGCTTGAGGAAAACCCCTATTTCTGTCCTTAGAGGGGAGTGAAGACCAAAGCTGATATCTATGCCACTCCCGCTGTCCCCAGGACCTGCCACCCTCCTTGCGATGCAGGTCCTCTCTGCCACTGTCCCTGTGCCTCTGGTTTGGATGAGTAACAGTCTCGCTGTTGAACAACAAAGTGCTGCTGCGCTGAATGCATGGGAATGAGCACCAAGTCCTCACCATTTCCTCTCAGAGGTCAAAGAAGAGGGCCATAAAAAAGATGCAGCACGTCCCTGCTCATCTTTGAAAGCACGTTACCCTGTAATGACTCTGCACTGTGTCTTGGCAGGAGCGGAGACAGCTCTGGGCTAGCACAGAGCCTGTTCCTCCCCTCCTCCACCAGACGTGAGTCACTGTGGCCTTATGCCATGTGTCCGTGCTCAGGATCCAGCCCCAGAACTAACCCTCACTCCACCAAGACTGGCCGAGCTCACTCTGCCCTGTCTCATCCTCTCCTCCACTCCCACATCCCAAATGGCATCCCCGCTGCCTGCACAGATGCTCCAGGCTGCGCTGGGAGCCCCAGGGTTGCAGGCAACGGAAATGGAAACAGAGAGACCAAGCTGGGATTTACATTCCTGGATCCAGCTCCAGGTTGCTGGCAGGAGTAATGCCACTGACCGCAGCCCCATGGGAACAGGATCTGTTGGTCACCCACTGCTCTGGGGCAGCAGAAACCCCTGACAGAGTTACACCCCTTCTACATGAGACTTTCACCTGCTTCCTTCTCACTTTGCTCTTTGCTTCCCCTAGGGCATCCCTCCTGCCTGCCAGGCACTGAGTTAAGCTGTGGGCAGCAGCGTGAGAGCTGGACCCACTTTACAGAGCCCACCTTAGCCTACATGAGCCCAAGTCTGTGGGAACACAGCAAACTGAGCCCTCCATGCACATAGCACGTAAGGTTGATTTTGCCTACCCTGGGAGGCTGGACTCGCCAGGCTGGGGAGGAGCAGAGGAGTGCAGACAAATGGTCTGGGGGGCTGCGCTGGAATGAGTCTGAAGTTGCTGCCCCAGCAGAGATGCAGGTTTCAGCTGCATGAGGGCTCCCAGGCTGCAGCAAAGCCAACTCAGGCAAGAGCAACAACCCACACGTCTGCAAACAGCTCGAGTCCCGGACCATCTGCAAATGCACAGGTGACACATACCTGCAGGACCAGGGGGTGGCTGTGGCACATGGCTGTCCTGTGTCTGGCAGGACTGCACTGCCATGCATGGCAGCTGGACCTGCCATGACCTTGTAGCCATGGAGGATGCAGGATTTGGAAGATGACAGCCAAGAGCATGAAGACATTGCCATGGGCCTGTACCACATGAGGCAACACTTGCCAGCCATGATCCAGCTTTCTGCCTTGAGAAGGTCTTGTTTTCACAGCACCAGCAATGTACATGTATGAGCTTAAAACACACAAGACCACATACAGGGCACGACAGAGCAGATTCTCATCACCACACTGCCATGGGCTGCCATAAACTCAGAGGGTTCAAGGCAAGCCTGCCCAGATCCGTGTGGGATTGACACCTTCTCTTTCCCAAGGGCAGATGGCACCAGGGGTGAAGAGGACAGGACCCAGATCTAGAACTGGAGCAGCCTGGTGTAAAGCCACTGCATGCTCCCCAATGAGCAGCCTCACCCCTGGCTCTGGTGCTGCCACCCAGCGTGTCTCACAGCCTAATCTGGGCAGAGCATTAACACACACCAAAATTTAAAGTTGAAACTAAGCAGATCAACTTCCCAACAGAAAACACCCCCAAGAACCCAGCCTGCTCATCTGCTTCTGGATGAGAAATCTAATAAAGTCATTGAGGCTGGGCACCATTACTCTCCCCCAATTTGCGCTGTCAGCCCCTTGTAAAACATGACATACAACCCTGAAAATTCATCTTGGGCACCAAACAGAATTTATTCTGCTATAAAAAAGAAATGTGCAGAAAGAGATGGTGAACAGTGGCCCAGGGACCTCCACGCCACTGAAAACACACACACACTGATCTCAGCAAACAATTGATTTTATTCCCCACCGCCGCCATCCGTCTCTGCTCCATCCATTGCCCGATCTGGCTGGCAGGAGAATATGAGTTTTAAAGGTCACCACTTAATGATGTTAAGGAGACATCCTCCTTCCCAGATAAAATACTGATCAATCTGTAATATCTCTGACTGGACTCTGCTCATGGAGAAGATACAGGAGGATTCTGTTCACCTTTATGTTTCAAATATACTTAAGCCTTTTCTGAAATCAAGATGATAACTCACGCTGGGGACAGACACAGGCTGGAACTGACACATCATGCATCCAGTTTGCAGGCAGGAAGCCAGCAGAAGCGGTGATGAAGTGCAGTTTGGATTGCTCTACAACATGAAGTGCTATTATATCCTTACATAACTTAATGTATAACTGTTCAGCTATTGCCTCTCCTGTCACCTGTGGAGCATCTGAGCAGTTAGAGCAGCCCTGGACCCACTCTTCTCCATGCATTTCACTCCTAGGCTCCCAGAAGGCCTCACATGCAGCTCAGAGGTGCTGGTGCTGCAGTTCTGCTGTGTATGGCACTGCTGCTCGATGCTCAGCAAGCTCATAGCGCTGGAGGATCATCTCCCTGTACAGCTTTGGGAGGCCTGGGACCCTGAGCAGGCACAGGGACAGCATCACCCGTGTTTCTGAGCGTTGCATCCCAGGGACTTTTTGTCACTGAGACAGTGCTGGGCTGTGAAACATCCCTCCAGCGAGGTTCCTTGTGGACCACTCCGGCAAGGCCTGCCCAATTCTTTGCTGAGCCATTTCCAGGCTGCTCTCAAACCACAGCAGCCAAGAAGAGCTTGTTTAACAAGTCTGGCTCCCTACAGAAAAATCCCTGCTCCGAGGAGACCCAGCAGCACCTCTGTGCCCCATCCCTGCCTTGCAAGGGAAGCACGGGGAAGCACGGGGGAGCCCTCCCACAGCCCAAGCACGGGACCTGGGCTCTCTTTGCTTTAAAAAGCAGCATGATTTAAACATTTGCCTCCTGAGCCCTCTCCAAACACGGGCAGCCTGAGGCAGGAGTGAGCGGTCCCTGCTCGGCACTCGGCGATGCAGCCAGTCCAGAGCCGGAGCAGCACGCAGCGTCTCACCCCTGCACCTCCCTCCCGCCTGCTCCTCATCCAGGCTCTCAGCCAGAGATAGCCCCCTCCTGAGCAGCCTGAGAAAAAGATAAATAATCTGAATACACAATCTTCACAATGAAGCAAACACCTCCATTTGAAATTACACTGAAGAGTATTTAATTTGCTTTTGGACGTGCAGCCTGAAACAAGCGCTCTAGCAGAGGAAGTGTGTTTATAATTTATTCAGCAGCCAGTACATTTCAGAGTCTTTCAGAAGTCCTCACAAAGAATGCCACAGATGGGCGGGCAGGGGTATTTTATTTATTTTTTTTTAAACAAAGTGAGCAGGGTCAACTCTGAATTTCTAAAGCATCTCAGAGGTGCTCAGACTTTTAAAGCTCTTCAGAGATAGCATTCACATCTTTTCTTCCATTCTTTCTCATTTTGCTCTGCAAAGTAGATCCCTCCAACTTTGTTTTGAAAACAAAACAACACAAGCCTACCTGCCTTGCTCACAGAGCAACCAGGCTCCAAAATCTCCTCTGTTCTTTCAGTAACAACAAAGAACAAATTAACATCCCGGACCTGTCTTTCTTCCCAAACGCCTCCACGTGAAAATAATCTATCTTTTAATAATCTAGGCCAGGAGCTTAAAGCAGCCAAGGAGCCTGGATTGTGTGCACAGGCAAACAAAAACAGGTCAATTTTATTTTTTTCCCCCCTTTTCCCTCTAGCTGGATCTCAAATGAGCTCCCAGAGGTGGATGCAGTTTCAGCTGAAGCTGAACAAAGCTGCATCACAGAGGGCTGGAAAGACACTGAGCCCGCAGAGGCCTCTGGATGCATCGTGGAGGGTGGGATGTGTGGCATGGCCTCCTGGACCTGCTGCCCCCCATATGTCCTTGTTTCCCCAGAGCCCCCAGAAGCACCTCGGGGACAGGGCTGCAGCCAAACCTCCAGGCTGCCACCCTTCTCCTTCCCCAGCAGAGAAGCACAAAAAGAGACAAAGCACTCTGAAGATCCCTTAGTTCAGAGATAACGCACAAGGCTTTTCCCAGAAATGCCTGGCAGGGAGACTGCATGATCATTTCAACCCGTGACCTATTTTAGATGAAGCTGAGCCCCTTAGTCATTGACAGGGGCTCCTTGTTTAAATACCATCGGCATTTTACAAGCAGACACAGTCCCAGACAAAAGTCAGGCCCCCATCATGTCCAGTGCTCCTGCAGAGACAATTCCTATTGAAAAGAACTGGATTAATCCTGGGAAAGGGGTATGGAGGCAGCCCCTGTGGCTGGCAGGAGCTGTACCGCACTGCCACAATGGCAAGACCTCCAACGGCAGCTGCCATAGCTTGGTGGCAAAAGGGTGAGATTGCCAACTTGTCCAGCTATCCAAGGCACAGGAGAAACAAGGGATGAGGTTTAGCAATAAATATGACCTGCAATTTATGTTTGTTTTACCACCTACTGGCAAAGAGTCTCCAATGTTATAACCATGACTTCAGCCCTTTGCTTTGCTAGAATAAAGTCTACTGCTGAACAGAGAGCTCACTGATTCCCTGCAAGCAATGCACAAACCTACACCAGCCACTGTTTCCAACAGATCTGGGCATCTGCAACCCCAAGTGAGATCGCAAGGGTCCGTTTGGAGCGCTGGGGGGGATGCTCTTGTGATGGGTGAAGGGAAAAATCTCTCCTTTAACTCCCTGACCCAAAATGCAAGCAGTGGGAAGAAAACCTGCAACAGTACAAACAAATGCAAGCTGTCCCAAGGGTATCAGCCTGCCAGAGCAGTCTCCTCACTAGACATGCAGCCTGTTGAGCCTTCAGAGCAGCAAGATTCATACAGCTGGGCCATTTACAACTGCTTGCCAACAAGGAATTTGTAACTCAGGGCAGGAAAGGGCCCCCATGAAGGTCAGACAGCCACAGCCACTACCACCACACTGGGGAAAGCAGAAAACATCCAGGTGTTCCCCCTGATTCTCCCCAGGCTCAGGGGCCAGGTGCCACTGGCTGCATCTCAGGCTTTAAATAATCAAGAATAACCAACAGTTCTGGTTCCTGAAGTCAGCTCATGCTCAGACCTCTGCACAGGCATGGAGCATCTTCTTGCTCAGGAAGAGCAAGCAGAATATCACTGCTGTCCACCTGACCTGGGAAAGCAGCTTAGGGGTAAGCACAGAGATGAGACTAGCAGGGAAGGAGCCAGCACACCAGAATTAGCTGCCCAACGGAAAGGGGATTACATGCTCTGGCATGTCCTGGGGGCAAGCCAGCAGCCAGGGCTCACAGGCAAGAGCTAGCTGGGGATGGGAAGAATAAAGAAGTCTGGGCTGGGCTGGCTGGGCAGGACGCTGAGGATGATGGGTCTCTACAGCATCATCCCAGCTCGGATGCTGCTGGCAGGTGGCAGCCGCTACACAGGGATTGGTGCAAAGGGGAGGAAGCATGCCACGCACAGAGCACAGCCCAGCTGGGCATTTGCAATTGCCACGGGAAGCGACCAGATACCCAGAGGTCAGCAGGGTGTTCAGGGAGCTCAGAAGGGCATGGGAGGGTGTGCAACCTGGCGACACAGCTGCATACACAGTGATGACGTTCAGCCACTGTGCAGCAAGGCAGCAGATGGCAGGATGTGAGCAAACTGGTTTTGCCAGGGGTTTCTGTGATGTGGGTCTTCAGTGACCTACTCACCCTCACCTGCTTATCCCTCCTGTTGCCCCCCCAGCACACCCCCCCCCCAGCACACCAGCTCCATGCATGATGGTGTCATCAGGCTGCACACCCTCTCCCCAGGAAGGTCTGTGCTGTCTCTGCGGGTGGTGCTCCCATCCCCACGCATCTGTCCCAGCTCTGCTGCAGAACTGCCTCCTAGCAAGGTTGTGGCAAAGTGATGAGCTATGCTGAGAAGTTACGCTCTATTCTCCTCCAAAAAAACATGATACTGAGCACGGGATCTGAAGAAGAGAAGGTGCTCGTGCCCATGGCGTAGGGGAGGAGGACCCAACAGAACGGGAGCTAGAGGCAAACGTGGAGAAGCTGCATTTACCAGCGATATCCCAACTCTGAAGCAGTGTGGATAGAAAAGAAATAGAGGCAAGAAATGTGACAGATTAATGGTCTAGGGCTGAAATATGACATTAGAAATTTCAGAATATGCCTGCATATTCCAGGTGCTCTTTAAATTTGTACAGTCTAGTTACTCTATTATGTAAAATTTAATTGCCTAAGAAATCCATATAGCTTCATGCTCTCAGCAGCCAGAGCGGGGGTTTCTTATTTTTGCAATCTTTATTCAAGTTGGTTTTAAAGATTGAAATATGAGCCCCCTGGGTGAAGGGAGTTTACTAAATCAAGTGCCACTGTTGGGCGGGAGCACAGAAGGACACAGCCAAACAGGCAGGGTCTGCATGGCCAGGCTGCCTCCCTGCGCTGCATGTGGTGCCCTGCTGCCAAGGGGTCTGTGGGAGGGCTGTGGAGGGTGCAGAGCAGGCTGCCCAGACAGCCCTTTTACTTGGGATAATCCACCCCAGAACAGCTACTGGGATTCAGCATGTTAAGATGCACAGGTCCAAGGGAGAGCCAAGCCCTTGCTCAGGCAGAAATTACAAGGTTCGTTAAACTCTGGGCAGCAGAGCCAGGCTGGTGCTGCAGCAGGGCACCAGGCAAGCAGGAGGGTTCATAATGCAGCACCACAAGGGCTTCTGCTGCTCTGCTTTGCCCTGTGCTGACCAGCTGCTTAGGGAGCACCAGTCATGACCCACAGACCACCACGGATGGCCAACACCACCCCATTCCTCCCCTTATCACTCTCCCAGTGAGCAGACTGCATGGAGGGATGGAGAGAGGGGAAGGCTCAGAGGCAGCGTGATTACAAGCGACTCACTGACACTTACTTTGAGCTCTGGCAGCACTTTCTGAGAAAAGCCCATCTCTTCTGACTGATCTGCAAGGACAAGGGGATCAGGGCTGATCCCATACTAAGCAAAGAGCCCATTTGGATGGGAAGAAGCTCCTCAGCAGGGGCTGAATGCAGAAGCCTGTGAGTCATGTCCACAGGCAACACTCATCCAGGCAGCGCAGCATCTCAGAGCCTCCCTTCTGCCTTGGACTCAGTCTGTCCTGGTGCTGGTGCCTCCAGGGCAAGGTGGGAATGCAGCCCGGGATCTGCCAGACCTGAGGGCAAGCAAGCAGCTTCTGCAACATACCAGCAACCAAGGAGAGAGAAATGAGGCACTAGCCTGTGGTTTGTGAGCCCAGCCCTTACAGATGACCAGAGGATCCCAGCACAGCCTCTCCAGGTGGAGCAGAGCTGCTCTGCCATCTCACCCCACTCACAGCCCCTGCGAGCATCCGATCAGCTGTGGAATAGTCAGCTGCTGAAAGGCAAGCCCTGACTTCCTCAGCAAGTCCTGCTGAGGAAATCTCCCCTGCAAATCCATTCACGCCCCTCTTAAACCTATCTGGCAGAGCCGGGCATGCCACTGAGCGACAGCAGTGAGTAATCCCCTCAACAGACACTCAGCCTCTCAGAAGCAAAGCAACCAACAAAGGGATATTTAAGGTTGCTACTGAGCACTTAATATAGTTTATATTTACAGCTTAATGGCTTTTCAGCATCACTAACTTCCATTCCAACAAAAAGACTTCTACTGTATTGCCTCAGTTTAAGTGCTAACTACATCTTCACATTAATAAATATTTTAAAACAGTGGAACTCTATACTCCTCTGGCACAGAGCCGGCATCTGCTCAGCTGGAGTTTGTATTTGCACGTGAGAGAAAACAGGCAGAAAAACACCTTCCAGATCCCCAGGACCACATCAGCAAGGAACCTCTCCAGACCTACGCCAGAGCAGCTCTGCCTGGGGGAGAGCTGCCTTCCCTCTCCTCCACCTCCCAAAGCAGCGGTCACAGGGGCTCCCATGGTCCCTGCAAGCCAGCTCCTTCTCTGGGGTCTCTATCTGGACACCAGGCTGGCACGGCGGACAAACCAGGCTCTGCTGGTACATCCTTTCACAGGGATGTTTCCTGGGACTCACCCCTGGGTTGATGGGACCAAGCCCTCAGCTCTGTCCCCCAGGTGCCCCTCAAAATTCTCCTTTCTCCCCATTGCACCCATACATCCCACACCCTTTCACACCTGAGCCCTAGGTGCTAGCACCTGCAGGGGGAGGCCCTTCTGTGTAGTACCCCTGTACCCCTCAACCCTCACATACACCCCAAAGCCTCCTTCCCCTCGCTACTGAGTTCAGCAGATTCAGGCCACAGAGCAGCTGCATGGGCACAGCAAGGAAATCACAGGCTTTGAGCAGAAGACAGGCAGAATTAGCTCCAGAAAAAAGATTTAGCTCTGTCTTTGCTCAAGCCTGAGGGAGATCACAAAATGAGCAGGAGACAGAGACACTGTGGGATTTGGTGGAATGGACCTTCATGGAGTTAAGGACCATCTCAGACCTTCCAGCTTCTGACCACAGCGCATGCCTTAAAACCACCTTCATCAGCATGAATTTGCAGCGTGCAAGAAGCAATCCACATCAGAGTGAGCCGTACCCACATGAACTGCTGCTCATGCAGAGGAGAGGGAGACAAAAATCAGATGAGCAGGTCCTAGGAAGATGTGTACATTGTCCAGCGGAGACCAGGTTGAGCAGAGGACCTGAACCATAGTCTTCAGAGTGTCCTTCTCATGAGCCTCTGTCCAGGAGTCTCCCATAGACACTGCTCTACAAGGTCTGGATTTTCCCACAGAAAGGTCTCAGAGTGCAGAGTTAGCACCGGCTTAGCAGGTGGGTTGCACTGGCAGCATTGGCCCAGCCTGGCCCACCACAGGCTGCACTGCAAGACTTGGGACAGGGGAACAGGCAGGAACATGGTCCCACCTGCCAAACCACAACCCTCAGAGAGGCTCAGTATGTACTGCCCCACCTGCAAGGCTGACAGACGGGTCATTTGAGGGTGCTGTTCCTCATAAAGCTCTTCTCTGAGAGCACTGAGGCAGTTCAGCTCGGGGAGCTAGAAGAAAATACAGAGTGCATCAAGATGGACCCGCCCACAGCAGGCACGGGTCCTTTCTGCAGCTCTTAGTCCATGGATCACCTTAGCTGTAATACGGGTCTGTGCCCACGGGGCACTCTCCACTCGTGTCCCTCCAGGCCAGGCTGGGGCTTGGCCTGGACCTCAGGTGAGCATGGTTCTCCCATGCAGACAAGTGCTGTGACTTCAAAACCCTGAGAGAGGCAAGGAGAAATCTGAAAAGCCAGTCAAAGTCTCATCCCAAAGGCCATCCAGGCTCAGGGAATAACTCTTAACAAGCCAGGGGACCAATAGCAATGACCCACCGCTGTTTAGAAAGACTGACAAGCAAGACCTGCTCAGCCATCCCAGCTGCATCAGCCAGAGGACTTCAGGGCCCTGGCCACACCACCAGAGATGTCCACCAAGCCTTTTGCTGCCAACCACAACACCCAGCTGCTGGCCTTTAGCTATGGGCTGCAGCAAGGTCTCCTAAAACTGTCTCCAAGCTAGCTACGATATTAATGGACCCATAGAGAAAGGCATATAAATGTCCAGCCTGGCTTAACTGAGACCACTGACAGGAGCTCAGCAACTTCCAGTAGGTCCCTTGAACCACACTGAAGGGTGGTTCTCCCACAGTGACAAAGCTGCCAAGGAACAGCACCACTGGGACAGGGATTAGGAAGGGCTCCTGATACAGGCTCTGCTGCTCCACAGATATCCTCCCCCTCGTGAGATCGAGATGCTCTGCTACTCCAGAGACCCCGCAAACTATTGCAGACCAAGGTCCTGTGGGTCACAGAGCTGGACCATGCTGAAGAGTCCACCCTCTCCTTGCTATTAAACATGAATTTCTGCACAGCCTCCACAGCTAGGAACGAGGCTGTCCCATGCTAACTACGTCGGCCTTTTCAAATTTAAAGCTCTTGCCACAAACTTGTCCTTTGGCTCGCAGTGGGGGATCCCTGCTGGCAAGGGAAGCAGCTAAGAAAGCAGGCAGAGGTACCGCTTTCATGTGCAGCAATAGGATGGGGTTTTGTGTCCCCTCTGAGGGACCTAAATGCACAAGAGCCACACACACGCACACTCCTCTGCAAATCCAGCAAGAAAAGCCATGGCTGAGAATAGCAAGCATATATCAAGCACAAGCTGGGTCATCTCTGCTTTTAATTGTCTGGATGGTTTGCTACAGGAGGGAGGGGAAAAAAAAACCACTTTGCTCTCAAGGATCCAGCTCTGTAAACGGCATTATGCCTCGGCTTGTATAGGAAATTTTACAAAGCTCAGTTGAAGGAAAACCTTGACTTGTACAGTGAGAGATAAAAAAACTTAGCATTCACAAATGAATGTACCCATCTGCTGTGCACCATATTATCTCTCTCAAAAAGAAAAAAAAAAAAAGAAAGAAAGAAAGGAAAAAAAGAAAAAAGTGAATTGAACTTTGGATGCTTTTCATTTCCCTACAATGTGCAGCAAACTGATTCCTATTCATTAAGAGAGAAGATTGACATTCATTATAGTGTGCATTAAATTCCTCATTCTTCTTCTACCCTCAAAATTAGTCTACAGAGGGTAGTAACTAGTAATTTCTATATTGAATTTCTAGTAACTACAGTGGTTTTTTTCTTCCAAATAAGCAAGGCAATTATAATAAGACACACTTCTTCCTGAAATGGTAAAACAGGCAGTGCCATTTGAAATCTCTGTTGCTTTCCTTTACAGCTGCAGTTAGACATGTGCACAAGCAGCTCACATGTTTGCTCCTGAATGAATTTTGGAAGAAATGCCTACACCCCAGAGCACAGGCAGCTCTGCTGTAGTTGCAGCTCTCACCCAAAATGTCTTCCAGCTCTGGATGTGTGCAACTGCAGTATATTGTCAGATATGGGAGACCTGTCAGTCCTGCCATGCACACATGGGCTGTGGCAGGGACGTCACAAATGTGCCCATACCCACACCGCAGGATGCTATGCGTGCGGGAACTTTGCAGCCGATCTCCCTGCAAAGGTGTCTCTGCACAGATGAGCCAGGAGTTGGCTCCCCCATCATTTCTTCTTCCTCAGGTGAATGCCAGAAGAATTAGTCCATCCATGATGACTTTGCTATTCCTTCACTGCTGGCCAAACACCGCCAGCTCACAAGTACAACAGCAGACGCAGCACACCGCTCTCCTCCCAGGCATGACCCAGCCCCAGGGGTAGGGTGCTTGCAAGGACCCCCCAGACTCATGGTCCAAACTCAGCTCCAGCCACTGTCTCCTCGACTGCACGTGGGTTACCCTGCTCTCCCCCAGGACTGGACTGTCTCATGTGTAGCTTAGCCACCACTGAGATCCCTTGTCACTGGAGATGCAAGAGAGGTCTGTGGCAATTCAGATGAACATGATCTTAGCAGGGCCATAGGGATAAGTAATTAGCGGTTGTGGTTTTAACTAAGCAGCCCCATCTCTCCTCAGACAGCAGGGGACCTGCAGACATTACACACAGATCAGATATCACATGGCAGACATGGAGAAGCAGACTATCTCTGGAGCAAAGCAAAGCAGCATGAGGAAGACGGGAACGGGGACAGATACACCTTCGTCCCTACAACCCACAGCTTCTGATGCTGGATGCATGTCCAGGAAAACATCTCAGCTTGTGCAGGCTGCCCTGGTGGTAGGGCCAACCTCCGAGGGTGCATGGAGGGGCACCCACCTTCTATGCAGACTTTTTGCCAGCATGGGAAGAAAAGCATGTGGGATGGAGAGCTTCTGGCCCTGCACAGGACCTGGCTCCCTTTGCCTTGCTCTGGAGGACATCCAGCCCCTCCTGCCAGCCCAAGGCACATCAGGAGGCAAAGACCTCCAGGCAGAGTCCCACGCTCTCTGCTCCAGCCCATGCATCCTCCTCTGTCCCAGGTTTGACGGCGCAGCTCTGCTGCCCCAGCACTCCTCAAACAGCCCCTGGGTTGCAGCTGGAGCAAGAGTTGTTCCCACATGCCTGGCTGGCCACAGCATGCTGAAATACTTTCTTAGCAGGGCATACAGCATGGGAGCATTACGCAGTGCCGGGGCAGACACGCTGTAGTGCTTTAACCTGATCAGTAACCAGTGAAAGACCCGTCGGCACGTGCAGCTCCTGTGCAAAGCCCTCTGCCACCCCCCATCCAGCCCTTTGATGATGTTGCAGGTGCATTGAGGCTACAGCACAATTTTCAAGCAGAGCGGGTGCCCCAGTCTTGAGTCACTGAAACTGGACCTCTCATCTTCCCTGGAAAGGGAGATACAATAGATAGTGGTGGCTGGAAACCTTTAGCATAGGTACCCGAGGAGGTGGGCTGGGGTGACCCCTTAGGGTCCCCTTGCTGGGGATAAGGGACATGGCCCTTAGAGTGTTGCACAGCTGTCTCAGGAACAGCTGAAGACAGCCAAGTCAGCACAGCTGGAGAGGTACATGTGAGTGCCACCACCGCACAACCCCCCTGCTCCTTTCCAACCCCTCCGCTCTCCGTCTAGACAGTGAAGCCTGAAACCAGGCAGACTTTTTACAGAGACAGAGCAATTGTATTTATTTTGCTATTTTCAGACCAGACTTCAAGGTCCCAACCTCTGTCCCTAAGGCATAAATTCGCGGCCATCGGCGCTGTCCTGCAAGGCACTGCGGGTCCAGGAGACCTAGCAGAACGACACATGCTCACCCAGGGCAGGGAATGGTCAGGAGAGGAGGGTGCAGGTGCCAGGAATGGACGTTAGAGGACACGATGGGTTTGTGAGGGGCTGAACAGTCTGCTGGCACAGCCAGCAGAAGACAGATCAGTATTTCTGCCCCAGGGCAGGTGGTGAATAGAGTCTGTTATAGAAACCACCTGTCTGGAGCCTGTCAGGGCTTTACAATGCTATCTGAGGATTATTTAGATTTTGCATCTTTGCCTGGCAAGTTCTCCTTTAGCCCTGCTGATTTGTGAGCGCAGCACCCAGACACTTGTCACGCACATTGCCTCATCAACCCTCAGCTGACACAAATTGGGAGTACCACAGGGAGTGAAAAGCAGTTTGGACAAGGCATGCTTCACAATGGGCTCAAACGTCACGTTATCACGATCAGCCAAGTAATAAGCCTTGTCAGGGACATTCAGACCTCTGAACCCACCAAGCAAGGGACACAACTGCTTTATTCTTCCTGAAGAAACTGCACTATCAGTGCCAACACATGAAATGAGATAGCTTTAGTAAAAGCAGGCTACCTCCTTTTACTGGCTTCACTCCCACCCAGTAGTAATGCTATGTCCCTCTTAGCTATTGCCCTTGATGTCCTAAAGACAGCGGAGACCAGGAAAGCCCAGCCCATCTGGTAGAAGAGCGACATGGAGAAGAGGAGCAGAGGAGTAGGTCTGTCTTGGTCTGACACGTCTCCCCAGGGTACAGGCGTAGTAATGTGAATTGAAATGCTATGTCCCCAGAGGCAGCATATCACAGAAGTGGGTGACACCAGCACAGCATCCAGATCTGGGAGAGGAAATGCTTCCTGAAATGGAAATATTCCTCAGTGAGCTACTGCAAAAAGATTTGGAGACAAAGGAGAGGAAACTGCTCCATGTCACTCTGAAAGCCTGCGGACCTGCCTTGCCAGCTCCCAGAAGACAAGCGGACGATAAAGTCCCTGTTCTCAGGACCTAAGTTCCCTGAAAGAACAACCCATGGGATTTCCTTGAACTGTTCCATCTGCAATAGGGCATTTCTCTGCACAGCTTTCCAGGCACATAAACCCACCACAACTCAGGACTTGAGTTCCCCACCTCCTTCTTGCATCTGTGTATTAACCACACCTGCAGCTCAAACCCCAGCATCCTTTCTTTTTAGGCAAGTGAGGACTCCCCTTCTGAGTGGCAATTTTTCATCAGAAAACGTGAATATGGTGGAAGCTCCATGTATGAGTGCTAGTTTCAAGAAAACTTGATCAGGAAGGTGTGCTCTGGATCAGGAAGGTACTTCTGGTCAAGGAGCATGCAAAGTCCAAAGTTGCCCCAGTGGTGAAGGCACTCATACAGGTTTTGGGCCAGTTCAGATCCCAGTTAGCCAGTGGGGTCAGAAGCATGCTCTATGCAAGCCATTGCTGTGAGGTGACAACACTCTAATCCCCATCCCCATTTGGAGCCGTTCTTCTTCGTGTAAATAATCCAGCATCTTTCAGTCCAGAATGCCGGCGTAGCCTTGGGGCAGGCTGTCTCTCTGGCTACATCTTGTGCAGGGCCCTCTTCTTGCCGCAGGGGCTTGAAGCATTGGGTGACACCCGCCATTGGCCATATACTGTCAAGTTGCACAGGACAGGGAAACCCATCCCTGCCCTGCTCTCATCTTTCCATCCACATTGCTGAGACAAAGACTGTGATGCTTTTTCAGTACCCAAGCAGCCACAGGGGAACATCTGGCAAAACCAAGGGCTCTGGCAGTAGCTTGAGCCCTCAACTATCAGCTGTGAGACCAGCAGCTTTCCTGTGTGGAGCCTGCCATGACTCCCTTTACTGCACTGCCTTGCTCCTGGGGGATGAGGACTGAGTGGGCAGCCTCCTCCCCACATTGTCTCATTGCTCCGTGACTTGGTGTCCATGCGTCCTGCGTTCCTCTCCAGTGCTCACAGCCCTTCTCCCGAAGACTGCTGTGTTTATTGTTTATTAATTAAGGAGATTTTAATACACCTTGTGATGGATTTGTAATGGCTGTTATCTGAATTTACTGAGAGTTGCAGAATACATAGCAGAGCTTCAACATTCTCTTAATTAGCACCCAAGCAAATAAGAGCACACTAGATCTGGAGATCTTCAGGGCCTCACGCTCCCCTTGTCAGAGCCACTGGAGATGTGAGTGTAATTTCAAACAGTTAAGGCTGCTTGGAAGGGCACCTCCAAGGTATTTGTCATCACTTTCAAAACCCTTATTTACTCTCTGCTGTTTCCAAAAACCCCTCTGGGAGCTGGGAAATGAATCTATTTTTCTGTTGAAACCCATCACATGGACATCCTGCCTTACTATTTTTAGGTATGCTTGTGAAGGCAGGCTACACTCGGCTCTGTTATTTCAGGGTCTTGCTAGCCTGGAGCTGCCCACGCTGGTTGTTATCGGAGTGTCCTGGAGGAGAGCCCAGCCTGCACACCTTGGCTTGTTCTTTGAGAGTTCTGCTCTGCTGACCCTGAAGCATTTGTCCTAAACAAAGACAGATCTGTACTGGCAACTGTAATAACTCTGCAAAAAGCTGCAAGGAACACTGCACCAGGGCCACACAACCAGAGCCATTCACAGTGCTCTTCAGGTGTATTCTGCCTCCCCAAAGCCACACCTGAAGCTGGCACAGCCCACATAGGTATGGTGGAAATGCTGCAGAGATAGGCATATCCACGCTGGTAGGAGCTCATAAAAGCAACAGAGCTGATGTGGCAGGAAAGGCTTTGGCATGGATGGTCCAGCAACCAGGGCAAAGCCCTCCAGGGAGGTTGATACAGTCTTTGGTTATTCACCTGTGCTGAAACCCATCTTTTTTGCTCAGTCACTCCTGCCGGCACTGTAATCACACTTCTTTTTTGCTCCATAGGTACCTCCCAGGGGCAGCCAGTAAACACAATCCTTCATCTTAGTCTCTGGTCTGAGCTAGAACGGTCTTATCAGTCACTGCTAGCTTTGACAGCTGGGATTCCCTTCAGCTCTTTTTCTGCTGTACATTCAACTGAACGGGGAGCTATCTCCTGCCACAGCAGCATCATCTGGATCTGACCCTGCAAGTGCTCCCCTCCCTTGAGGCAGAGGAGACCTCTCTGGCACTGGCGCTGGCTCCCACGAGCCACTCCCGCCGCTGTGAGATGCGTCACTGCTGACAGCTCCCCCGCACAACAGCCGGCGATTGGGACATAATCCTCCTTACGTCACTCAGGAGCCAGCTCAAGTGACCAAAACATGTTCCACCCATCACATCACATCACATCAGTTCGGGGCAGCTTCTGCTGACAGCAAGCCACCGCACATGAGCTCCCAGTGCTTCCAGAGCATGGGAGCTCCTGCTCACAGGGAGCACCTAAAGACTCCCTGGAGGACCCAGCTCCCCATGCTGTGGGCTGGCCGGATGCATCCCCAGAGACAGAGCATCTGCCACTGATGCCCACTCCCCTCCTGAGACCAGGCAATCCCAGCTTGATGCCCTGGTGACATTTCCCAGGAAAAAAACAGCACAGTAAATTCAAAGGTTAAATTTGCATATTTCCCGGTGCTGCTCTGAAGAGCCAGACGGTCGTTCAGGATGAACTGCTGCCAACCTGCTGCACAGGGAACACAAACACTCTGTGCCCACCAGGGCTGAGGGTCCCTTTCGGGTACCACCATGCAACTTCTCCACAGTGGCCTTTAGTTCTGAGAGGGAGCAAACCAAAGGACCACAAGCAGTGGAGGGGACAAAGTTTTGGCCATGCATCTGTAGAGCAGCCCAGGGCACTGAGGAGGAAGCCAACATTACCTCCATTACCCCATCTGAGGAACAGCCAAGACTGGATGCATCCTGGGAAGAAGCAATGGAGGCACTTCTGTATCAACTAGCATGACATCTGCTTTCAACAGTGTGCCTGGGACTGTATCGCTCCCATAATGTGTCCAGGGAGGCCACAAAGAGCCTCCACAAAAAGCTCCAAAGGCTACCGGCTCAGCAAAACGCTGCACATTAAATACTCTTTATAGTACGTGCAGAAGGACTGTTACAAATTCAAACGAACAAGCCGCGAGTGAATCACCCGACAGGGAAGGATTGGCTTCAGCTAAGCAGAAGCGAAGCATCAGTCAGGGAGGGTTCTCAGTGGGAGAGGGCTCAGGCTCAGCCACAAGCTACTAAAACACAGGGAGAAACTCTTCGGCAGCATAGTGGGAGAAACACAGGGCCTCCCCTGAAGTGTGGGCAAAGGACCACCCTGCAGCACCAGTCTCCCAGCTCAGCAATGCCATGTAGCTCAGCGTCAGTCCTTCGGTAACACTGAACAATGCATATCCACCATTACTAAATATATATTCAGTATTCATCTTTACCTACCACCTTTTGTTTCCCAAGCCTTGTTTCTGCTCCTCCAGATGTTTGTGCTATGGTTTAAAGAATAGCCCACTCTCTCATCTCCTTAACAAGCTCCTCTGAAGCAAGAAACCAAGGTGGCAATGCTTAAGAGTGAGCAGGTCGCGAGGATGCACCTGCACCCAGAATTGTTGGGAGAGGAGTAAACAGGGTCCAAAGAGGGGCAGTGCCAAGGCTGGTGGCACCAGCTGCTGGTTTTCCAGAAGGAGCTACTCTGGCAGGCACTGGTGATGACCCCGCTTTGCATTCCTGCAGGCATCAGGGCTGTCTCGTAGCCTCAGCTCTCCTCCATCCGTGCCAGAAGTGGGAGAGCCTGCAGGCTGGCATTGCTGGGTGTTTTCCTGAAAATAAAAATACGTGGCCCTTGCTGCACCTTCCTTGGACTTTCAGCAGGACCTTGTGGGAGGCAGCTCCAGAGGACTCTCCTGCTAATGAAACTCTCTCCTCCTACGCTTTTCAGTGTGTTGCCATCTGGCTGTTGTATCAGAAGCAACAGCCAAGCTATCCTCCCTGTGCCATTTGTCACCATGCTTTTTCCTACATACTGGCCCATCTTTTCCATCTCCCTTTGATGTCAAGTAGCTCCAGCCCCTTTGAGCTCTCTTCATGTCAAACTCTCTTTGTGTCCTCAGTAATTTAGGTCTTTTTGGAGAGAAGGGGGTAGAAGGAACCATGATTCTCCAAGGGAGGAGGCACCACTGATTTACATTCAGACCTTCCATTTTCTCCTCATCCAGTTTTTATCCCCCTTCACACATGCTCCCATTCTGGCTGCCAGAGCCCCACACCGAGATGCGCACCAGGCTCCCAGCTCCCCTGGAGCCCAGCGCGCAGGCGAGGACAGGGAGCACCGCTATGCTTTTCTCAGTGCCGAGCCTCTTGCCTCATCAGCTCCAAAACCATCAGTTCACACAGGGCTCAGTCCCCGCAACAGATAGCCATGCTGCCCACTGCCCAGATGCTTGGCAGAGCCTGTCATTAGCCTGTATTCAGCATAGCCATTTGTTTAATTATTTTTGTTCCATGTCTCTGATTTTCCTGTCTCTTTTGGGTGACAAACAAGCTGCAGCTTCTTCCCCTTCACAAGCTGTGTGCTCATCCCATGATCACTTTCACCCCCGTCCCGTGACAGAAACAAAGGCAGCCCCTCGTGCAGCACTCACCATGCCCTGCTTGCTTGTCCAAACACACGTATGGCCCCTGCTTGCACAGCCCCACATACGTGCACATGCTATCATGCACCCACGCGCGTCCACACTCTGAGATGGGCATTTTGGTCTTACAGCCATGCATACAGCCTCACGATCCAGAAACGCCTGGAGGGCCCCTGCAAGGCTGTGTGCGCTTGGCCTGAACGATTGATCTTGCCCATCACTTCATCCTTCCCAAGCATGAGAGGTTTCGGGGAAGCAGGAGGGGGTAGCTGGGGATTATGCGAGCTGCTCTGGCAGGCTGACTCCAGCCTGAGCCAAAGGTGGGTCCAGGCTCTTTTACAGGAGCTGTTGGGGTACGCTTGCAAACACTGCTCATCTCCTTTTCCTCTCTGTCGATTTTGACACTCACAATGAGGTGCAATTTTCCTTACCGTGTCATTTAGCTCCCATCATACTGAGAGATTCCTGAGCCATTATAGCCCTGTCTCCCATTATCACTTCCCATGTCTCCTAGTGCCTAGTGTCAGGCTCATTCCTTTAATTCACAGGATCTCTCAGTTTTAGAGAGAGCAGTAAACACCTGCTCTGCCCCAGCCCTGCATGCAGGGAGAGCTCGCATGTCTTTTTTAGCTGTCCAGTGCTGCATTCCCCAGGTTCAGAGCAACTGGACCTGGTACCTGCAGTACTGCAGGCCATCAGTTTGCCGGATCTCCTCCCCTGGGGATGCTCAGTCTGCACTTGGTCTCTTGTGAACACAGGGGATATGGGGACAGGCGGGGGGAGGCAGACATAATGACTGTCACTCTGGACAGAAGGACAATGATATGCTGATGAGGATTTATCAGGAGGGGCTGCAGTGGGAGCCACTGGCCTAGGGCCTCTGTATGTCACACACTAAATCATTTGCCTGACAGCAAGTCACCAGCAGAGTTGGACCTCGTGCTCCGGCCAGGCGACCCCGTGCTCTACTCACTGGCCTGTACGTTGTCTGCATTGCAGCAGACAGCAGCAGATGCCTAAGCTCAACTGCGCCTGTCTCCCACTGGCACACAGTGAGCGGAGCAACCCCCAAACTCGTCACTGGGTTTTTTAGGAGCTTTGACATCAGCAGTTTTCCCCCATTCAGCCCATGCCTTACGGGGTGGCTTTACAAGCAGGAAACAGGGCACAAACGTGCATGGCAAAGGAGTCATGCTCAGATGAGCAGCAGTGAAGCCTTCATTTTAGGAAAAGAGGAGCAAGCTAGAAAGGCTCAGAAACCCAGCCAAAACCAACACAGCTCAAACACTTCCAGAGGGTCCACCTCAGCTGCAGCAAGAGGAGGGAAGAGGGTGCAGGCAGAGAAACGAGTCCACAGCACACAGAGAGCTGCCTTGGCTGGCACCCACTGGGTGTTTGCCAATAAAACAAGCTCAAAAGGCAGGCACTGAATACGTCAGAGAGTTGGGATCCCCCTCCAGCACTGAAGGCAGAGACCGTGCTGTGCAGGGAGTCGTGGGGAGCCCAGCACAGCTCCTCTCAATGCCTGCCAGTCCTGCAGCCCATCCATCACAGCACAATCCCAAAACATTTCACATAATGCTACACAGGTGGCAAGGCTGAAGAAGGCAAAGTCTGTTCTGGGGGATCTTCATGACAATAAAAACATGCCAGGTGCACCTGGGTGAGGGGCAAGCCCAGCTCTAACACCCATGCAACACGCACCATGCCAGCCTGCCACCAACTCATGCACGCAGCGACACACAGTTGGTCCCTTCCCCACGTGCCGGCTCCCAGCAGCAACATACTGGCTGCCACCTCTCCCAAGGGAGAGCAAATTCCCTGTCCATCTGATGGGAGAGTGCCAAGTGGCTTCTCCACCCCCTTCCCCGTGCAGGCTGCAGCCACAGATACCTCTTCTCCATCAGAAGCGGCATGTGTGCATGCCCCAGGTAGACCCGGGTCAAGCTCTCCCAAGCTCCTAGTAAATCCAAGGTCCTCAGGAAATGACCAAGGAAACTGCTTTGAAGAAGACTTTGTCCCCGCAGCCCAGCTGGCCACCCAGAAGCTTAGGATTAATTGTAAGCCTAGCAAAACACTAAGAAAGCCAAAAATAAATACAGCAAAAGAAGAGCACTTCCCACTGGAAAGCCATGGCCAAGTAAAGTCAGTCTCTTCTGGGCTGGTTCCCAGGAGGCAGCTCAGATTCACTTATTGTGCCACTCATATAAATGTCTGTCTTTGGCTGTGCTGCTCCCTTGGTGCTCCCTTCCAACCTGGGAGAAAAAGGGCCCATTATTCAGACACAACGCCACTCGTCGAGCAGGAAAGTGGAGCCCGGGCAGGTGCATTGCTTGAGTGCCGGCAGCAACCCCAGCCCCACACAGAGCCTCTTCCCAGGGCTTGGGACCACCCTCTGCTGCACACAGGAGAAGATGCAGCCTTGGGAAGACTGGAATAGTGCTCGCTGACCTGGGGACACCATTTAAATAACCGCTGTCTGATTTCCAAACACCGCATTTCCCTCAGAGCACAGCCAATGCCCCAGCAGCAAAGACCATGTCGTGTTAGAAATGGCTCTTCCTAAAAAGACCAGGAGAGATGGCTCATCTGTCTTGTGGGTAACATCAAACCCAAAGATGTTACCTCTTCCAGTCTTAGGTGCAAGCCACAGACCCTCGGCCAGGCTCCACCTCCAAGCCCGAGCTGAAGTCTCACTTCACCACACAACGTCAGAAATTGAGGCTTAAAGACGACACATCAAAGCCTGCAAGAGCTGACACCCCCATAATGCTCAGACAGGCTTGGCTGGCAGAATCCCTTTGCTGTCTCACCCAGAGGGCCTAAAATTCATTTTGTGGATTGAAATTGAACCAGCCAAGTGAGGGATTCAGCAGCTGTCGGTCTCCACAGAGGAGTGCAAATGTGGGGGGAGCAGGGGCTGGGGTGGAGTGATGCAGCCCACCAGCCCCACCTCGGCAGCTCCCCAGGGACTTCCCAAACTGCCCTGCACAGCAGCCTGGCTGGGCGCATGGGCATGGAACATCCCACACCACAGGCAGGGAAAGGCAGCACCAGCACCCTGCCTTCTCACACCAAAATCCCATGCTGGTCATGCACTGCTGTTTGTCTCTGGAAAGAGCTGAGCTGCTCTGCAGACCTTTACATACTCCATGGAGACCCCAGGGCAAGGTCTGGGGAGGGGTGTTAGACACAGGAGCAGGGCCAGAGCAAAAAGGCAAGGCAGATGTGTGACACCAGGAGTCAGGCAATGCCCTCCCGCCTGCTTGCAGCTCCCAGATCCTGCAGAAGGTGACGGGGCCCGGAGCAGAGACAGCAAGGCAATGCCTGCCTGCAGCAGGTGACACCTGAGCAGCAAACGGGCTCATCTCTGATGCTCAGCCCAGGGACATCCCTGCTCTGAGTTCAGGTGACAGCAGATCTCAGCCTGCTCCCGCTGCCAATCCCCTCCTGCCTCACATCTGGCAGTAGCTGCTGTCCCAGTCCATGGGTGGTGGTGGACGGAGAGCAGGTCCAACAGGCCATCTCCACGTCCAGCTTCCTCGTGGCAGAGCAGCCTCCCACCATCCATCACTAGGCATGTGGTTAATGCTACCATTCAGGACTGTGAGCTGCTGTAATTACCGTTATTAATGCCCCCCTCCCTTCAGGATATATTAGCTGCAAATTGAGAAAAGAGGGAGGAAGAGCAGTCCCTGGACTTGATAAATCAGCTGCTGACAAAGAACCGACGTCTGCACTTCAGTGTGTGCAGGACGCAGCCCCAGACCCTGCCCAGCACTGCTCTCCCTCCTACCAGTGCCTCCCCTCTGCTGGCTCCCAGCCACCGCACCGCATCCCCCCCACCTCCAGCCCAGCTTGCTGAAGCAGATCCTTGTTAGCAAAGGCCGAGGGACTTGGCTGCTCTCAATTAACACCGCTTCTGCCCAAACCAAGCCAAACGTTGACTGCACAGGCATCTAGGAATGGAAACAAATGCCCCGAATGCAGCTGGCACAATGCACTTGGAAGTCACTAAGGGGCTTGTGTTTGCAGTTGCATCTTTCCAGGCAGCCATACCGCTTTAAGGAAAGGTCTGAATTCAAGTTTGTTAAGCGGAGGCAAACCTCAGCTAGTTTCATCTTCACCCAAGTTAAAGCCAGGCTAGACAAAGGTGAGTGGGGACAGAATTAAACAAACCTGTGATATGAGTGCCTGCGTGGACCTGAAGCAATTGTCTTTCATGGAGGCCAAGGTCCCCACAGAGGTCCCAGCCCTGCTGCTAGCAAAAGAGCCAGAGGAAGCTATCCCACCTGAGCTTATGGAATGAAAGCTGCCAAATCTCTTTCAGCCCTAGGACACTGAAGACCCTCCTCCTGCCCCCAGGGTAGCCATTTCCAAAGCACCTCCTGCCTGGGTGCACTCCACAGCTTGCAGAACTGGATGTGCAAATGTTCAGGGCTGCAGCTCCTCGCAAGCACAGGGCAGCAGCAGAAATTGCCACACTCCTGGAAACCCAGAGCAAGCCCCTGCACTAACACTCGGTGCTATTACTCCTGACAGGAAAAGTGGCCTGAACAAACAGGAGGGGAAGACTACTGCCAGTCTGAAGCCTGCTGGTTCTTGCAAAAAGGCTGCTGACCTGTGCAGGAGGACAGAGTGCCTGGCGATAAAACCAGAGAGGCTTCACTTCACCGGAGACAAACAGCTTCAGAGTGCCCTCCAGACCAGGACACGGATGTTCTTGTGCAGCACAAAGAGAGACGGTGAGCAGTAAATACAAGACCGTGTCGCATTACCCATCTGACAAAACGGGCCACTGTCAAATGGCGTGGATACTGTGAATGACAAGAGCATTCCCAGCACACAGACTCATGCCTTTTCTCTGAAGGGAAAGGGACAGACAGCCCTCTAGTGTAAAGCCAACGCTAACCATGTTTGCACGGGCATGGAAAGCATTAATCACAGCCAGATCCACGCTGGACGCGTGCGCTTGGGAAGGGACCTGCGCTCAGGGAGAGGGTTTTGCTTCCCAGCTGCTCACGCTGCAACTTTCCACCGCCCCTCAAAACATGCTGATGCCGTGAAGATGTGCAAGTCCTAAAGGTCCCGATGGCTTTCAGGTGATCATTTTTCTCTGCAGAGACAAATACAATGCTAACAAACTCAGTATTTGCTCTTAGGATTTCAAAAGATGCCTTTTGTCAGAGCGGGGTATGTAGCCTTCACAGCCTGACACCAGCACTCACAAAAAGGCTTCTGAAATCCCAACTTGCCCGGCAGCTGATGGCATGTCTCTGACAAAGCCCCCCGTGGAGCCTGGAAGCAGGGAAAGCATAATTCGGGGCCTCCAAAGATTTTTTCCTTTCCTCTCCCTCCTCCTTTCTGCTAAGAGTCAGACTGAGTTCACAGCTCTTCCCTGCGCACGTTGCTGTGTTATGCACATGAGGTATTGTACGTGGCTCTGATCATCACTCACAGCCTTAAGAAAGACGCACAATTAAAATCAATATTTAAAGTCATCAAACAAGCACACACAAATTTTAACAGCCACACAATTCACTCTGACATAACGACGCAGGGTGCAGAGTCAAGAGCTGTGCGGGAGTGCCGAGAGCACAGTTCTGCCCACAGTCTTCAAAATTTAATGAAAACACACCAGTTTTAAACACTTTCCCAAATCCAGCTCACAAAATCTGTCACTTTGATGCAAATGGTCCCAGTCTTAGACTAATCAGTCACTTTTACTTTCTCTTTAGTAGCTAAAGACGCAAATGAACTCCCAGCAAACTGCACAGCTTCAGGAGAAGAATTTAGCAGCCAGATGGTTCTTGCAAAAGATTTGTTCTTAACAAAAACAAAACAAAAAGTTAACCCGTTTCCCCAATGAGCAGCACACAGATGATCTGACACATCAGCAAGCAATTCTGAACTGTTATCTTAGAGTATCACTTCTACCGTAGAAGTGCCCCTTCTTCCTAAACCACCATGTAAATTATAATTGTCACTAATAACTGATCAATTAGTACAAGTCCATGCAAGGCACTATAATTATCCTGTGCACTCAGGGAAGAAAAGAAAGCATCAAATATGAATGCAAACATTCCTTTGTTTCCAGCGGAAGGTGCAACACAGAGAGATAAAAGAAAGCACAACTGTTAAAAAGGCAACAAGATTCAGTCAGCCATCTGAGGGAATGTGTCAAACTTCCATGAGAGTTGTGATGGGATGGAAACTCCCACCCAGGCAGTAACCTCACTGTACTGGTGTGTTTGCATTTGCTTTCTCTGGGCCTTTTTTTCTTCTCCATGTGGAATTGCAGCTGTGGGTGGGGATCAAAACATAGCTGACAATAAAGACTCTCCAGACCTTCATGGAGGCCTCCTTGCATGAAGTACAGAAATGCAGGACAAGAAAGTTTTTCTAAGTCAGCTCCAAGAAGTAAACAGCAAAACAAGTATCATTTGGCAAAAGGACTTTGATCACCTAAGGATGTTGATGGTGAAAGGAAGAAGGCAACCCATGTCAAGACTAGCTTCTCCTTGTCTGGACTGGAACTTGGGCAGCAGCACAGGGAACAACCATCCAGCAGGGTGATTTGGAGAGGCTAAGTGCAGGATGGGAACCCTGGACTTCTTCAAATGTTTCTGACCCACTGCTAAATAACACTTCAGTACAGTACAGAAACAAATTCATATGCAGGTAGGCATCTGTTTACATAAATGTCCAAGCTTTTTGAATGAGTGAAAGAGGAACAGTATTAAGAAGTACTCACTTGGTACAAGAAGTGCATAAAGTTCTGCACCTGGGGCAGAACAGCCCCCTGCATCAATACCAGCATGCAAACTGTGAGCAGCAGTCTGCTGTAAACGGCCTGGGAGCTACGGTGCACACCAAGGTGAATATGAGCAAATGGTTGCTCTTACTGTGAATATGGCAACTACATCCTGGGCTGTGCTAAAAGGAGTGTGGACAGCAGTGGGAGAAGTCACTGCCCCTCTCCACTCAGGACTGGGGAGGCTGCACCTCGAACACTGTGTCCAGTTGTCGTCCCCGAGTCCAAAATTAACGTGGGGAAACTAAAAAGGTCCAGTGGAGGGTGAGCTAGATCGTCAGAAGCCTGCAGCATATGTCCTACAAGGTCAGGTAGAGGGAGTTAGGATGGTTGGGTCTGGCAAAGAGGAGGTGAAGGGGCAATCTAACTGCAGCCTACAGCTACTCAAAGGCGGTTATAAGGATGACGGAGACAAACACACCTCTGTGAGGCCAGGTGACACAGCAAGGAGCTGTGGCCAAGAACTGCAGTTTGGCAGGTTCAGTTCAGACATTAGGAAAAGCTTTTTAATCAGCTCCAGCACAAGGAAAGGCCAGCAAGTCTCCATCATTGGAGGTTTCCAAAGCTTGGCTAGAGAAAGCCACAGCAGACCTGACCTGATGTTAGCAATAGCACTGCTCAGGGTTGGAGTCTGGACCCTCCAGAGGGCCCTTCCCACCAGCGCCTCCAGGATTCTGGGATTTGGCCATGATTAACCATGTCCTCAGAGACGTCTCTGGCACTGCACGGCGTCCAGGAAAGGCTTCCAGCACAGGGTGCATTTGAGGACTAAAGAGTTTCTGCGAAACTCTACTTTGACTAACATTGATGTGGGACACCATGCTGGGAGAGCTGTAACCAGTATACAGAAAATAGGCCCAAGGGCTTCATCCCCGAATGCAGTCAGAAAAGCAAACACACGGGCACAAGACAGAAATGTCTGGAAGTGTCTGCTGCCTTCCTGAGTGTCCCTGCCAGGGACCCTGACTGTGACCCCCACTCTTAGGCTCTCCTTGGTATCTCCCTCAACGTCTGCTCCTGAACTCACAGCAACAACGACTTACTCCCATCAAGCATGGACCCAGGCACTATGTGCACCATCACTCCTGCTCCACCACTGCCATGCCTAGTGACAGACAAGAGGTACCCCGACTATGCCAAAGGGACATGGGCCACTCATGGTCCTGATCTAGGCCAGGTGACAAAGGGCTTGAGCAGCCTTGGTCAGACAGGCCAAGAAGACTGAGCTATGGAGGAGGAGAGGATATCTCCATCCTTGGAGATGACACCCATCCTTGACAGGACAAGCCCCTGAGCAACCTGATCTAGCTTTGAAATTAGCTGTGCTTTGAGCAGGAGGTTGATTAGATACCTCCAGATGTCTCTTCCAAACTATTCTATGATTTTATGAAAGCAAATATTCTGTAACCCCTGCCTTGCCTGACCCATGCAGAGAGGACCCTAACACTGCTGGCTGGCTGGGGGAGAAAGGTTGCAGCCTGCTACTTGCCAGTCGTCAGGCTGATGCCTCATACTACTGAGCTACCAAGAAACTGTACTAAAAATCACAGCACTGGAGTACTTTCTTGCTTCCAGCTTCCTCAGTGTTTTGCACATGCGCATGTAATGCTTCTGCTTTTCTTGACAACCAGGAAGGCTACAAAATAAAACTCAAGTACTTTTCTAATCCTCTGATTCCAGGAGCAGAGACTTGAGACGGACAATAAAGACTGTAAAATGTGCTGGTGCTATTGATCAGCTCCAAGCTACAATGCAAAGGTTGTGAGGAAGGCAGGCCAGACTAGAGAGACAAACCTGCTGTTGATGCAGCAACACCCCTACGGAGAACGTCATCAGTCTTGTCACCTGACAGTGTGTCACTGCTAAAGAAGTGATTGGCAATTGCACAGACCTCCACATTTTAGCTCTGGACTGACCTTTAAGCATATTCTGGGTCCCTCAGGAGATAACTCAGCATCACCCTCCCAGCATTAGAGCTGGAAAAGCTGAAACTAAATCACAGAAAGACTCATTGACCTGGTCAAGGATACAGAGAAGTCAGAAGCAGGGCCAAGACCAGACTCCAGAAGCCCTGACTTCCAGGAGCTCTCTAAAAGCAAAGTAAATATGGACAGAGTCTGTGCAACACCACGTGCAGATGTGTTCTGCCTTGCATACAGGCAGAGCCTTTCCATGCATGCTGCACACACACCATAGGAAATATCTGTGTCACTTTGACACCACTCTGCTCTGCGTCTACATATCGTCACTGAACACCATCATAATGGATAATCAGCCACCAAAACCCATGCTGTTGCATGTCCCAATAGCCATCGTAAGACACCAGCGCAGGCTAAGGTGAGTTTGCACATTTTAGCAAAGTCTGTATGAATTGCTTTGGCATCTCTGTGGAAACATGGAAGGACCCACCCTTTGCTTCTTTGAGCTGATTATGACTTTTCAGTACAATTGTCTCCTTTTCCCTCAGCCTCTGGAAACCTCCAGGAATTGCAACCACAAGCATGAAAGGGGAGGAGAGGCTGGGCTTTGTAGATCACAAGCCTCCCTCCTCCCTCCCACACCACTGTGTGTGTCTGTGATGGAGAAGCCCTGAAACCCTGTTACTCACAAATCCCAGACAGATCCATCTGCCTCTAGGACACAGCACAAAGCTTTCCGCATGGACAGGAAGAAGCCCTAGTGCAATTCCCACCCCTTGCAGGCACCATACTGTGATGCTGCCTCTTACGACACCTCTTTGCAGTGGTACAGGATACTCCTATTCCACTGTGTGCGTGCCTCCTGCATAAAAAAAAACCCTCTTTAGAAACATCAAAAGAGGAGCTTGGCACTCAGAGATATGTCTTAATGAAGGTGACAGCAGCAGAAAGCATTTCAAATCCAAGGGGAAGAGAATGCACACCTAATTAGACCGACTCCTTTCTTCACCCTTCGGTTCCGCCTCCAGCTGGATGCGCAGGGTGAATCCTGCACTGGGACTGCAGCTTCAGCCTCTCCACCAGGATGCACCCTGCAGCACGGCGGGACTGAGCTGCGTGAGCAACTGGCACAGCAGCCGTGTGCAGGCTCAGAGCAGAGATTAGAGCTCAGCTCTTTGCAATATTCCTTGTCCTGCTTTCTGCTGAGTCTCTGGCTCAACTGATTTTCCCTCTCCCTCCTCCTCTCCCTCAAGGCTCAGGAGGATGGGAAGGGAAGACACTGCACTTGCCAGGGTAGGCAGCGGCTCCGCACAGCCAGTAGCACTGTGCATGCAGGGTGTGTAGCAGTGTGCCTGAGAGCTGGCCTCCGGAGCATCCTTCCCCTTCCCTGCCCCCATCTCACAGTCTCCCTTGCTGCTTCCGAGCCAAAGAAGGTGGAAAATTCACATAGGTGCTGCTGGATTTTGCAGATTTTTCTTATTCCTTTGGAAGGCTTAATGGCCAAAATCATTGTTGGAGTCAGAAAAAGATTACACAGGCACAAGGCCTTCATTACTAGCCCACTGATTGTCACAGAGTTATCAAGACGTTTGTGGGGATGTGAGTTGTGGACCCCCACGTCCCCTGCCAGCTTCCAACTCCACAGCGAGCTGAGTGTACGGATGGACAACCATTCCTCTGCCCTCTCCTTCCAAGCCCCCTGAGCAGGGCAGGTAGCAGACAAAAGCAGAGAGAGGCATCTCAGTTGTGTAGCAAACTGCCCCCTTCCTCCCCTTGCTCCTTCCCGCCACCGACTCCTTCGCACTTATGAACAGCACAGGCTCCCAGAAGGGTTCTACTCAAGCAAAGCCCAGAGCATCTGAACACGGGATGGAGGTAATTAAGGAAGGACCTGGCTTGTTAAGACAGGATTGCCATGCTACCTGTGCTGGTGGTGAGCAGCACAGCCACATGCTGCCCACAAGCCACAGCAGCAGAGAGAACAGCGGTGGCTTTCTCGATGCTTCTAATTAACTTATTTTCTGGACCATCTTTTTCTAGTGCTCTTAGTGGGGAAAACATCACAGAACCAGCAGGGACACAACGACATCTGCACTGATCCAACGCCCAGGCACTTCCACCTTTTTGCCCTGATATTCCTCTTTAGAAAACCTCTCCAAACACACCCTTTGGTGGTCCCACAGAATATAGGTCTGAGGTTATGTGCTGCCTGGTGGGGAAGGGGGGACCAAGCCCAGGAAATGCTGCGGCCTCTTGATACAAAATGAACATTATACAGAAAGGAAATATAAAATAATACAGTGATGAATGGTGTTTTCTCTCAAGAAAAAGAAAGAGCTGCTCTCACATCAGTAAATAAGTAGTCTCTGAGCTTGGTGTAGGTTCTCATATTACAAGGTTTTGTGGTTTGTTTTTTTTTTTTAAATAAATTTTATAAAAGAATAAGCATGGAAAGACGTCTTTCAATATAAATAAATTGTGTTAGTAAGGCAGTAAGTGCTGAGAACACCAGGTGAAAGCTCTGCCTGTCAAACTGCCCCTGGTGGCTATTTCTGGCTTACAAGGCGCTTGAAGTATCCTGGCAGCTCACGGTGGGAAATGTAGTCCAGATACAGTAGGATGGTCACTCATCTAAGCATAATCTCCCAAGTTTCATAAGGACTTTACAATCACACCTACCAGCAATCCAGGCTACCCAGCCTCTCACAGGAGCAATTCATAAACTGCAGGGAAAAAAAAAATTCAAACCCAAACCCCTCAAAGCCTTGTTCTATAAATAAAGCTGCTGTAACACAGTTTTTATATTTCATTATCTTCTGTGTTGTTTCACATTATGCTGGTAGCAGCCGGGAATGTCATGGTGTAGAGAAAGTGCTGTGCTGCAGCAGGATCATGAATGGCAGGGGAGAGGCTGTCCTGGGTGCCTGTACCACACCCATCACCTGGATACTGCTCTGCACAGCTGACAGCCGTCCTACAGCATCACGGTAGACAAACAGCCCGCACCACCAGCTTGGTACTAGGATTCTGTGCACAAGCACACAACCCCTGGGTTCAAATCAATGGGTAACCCATGCACCAGGCTACAGTGCAGCCTATAGCAAATGGATGCTGAAATATCAGTATCCCCTAAGGGCCCGCAGGAGAAGCCATGACTGCAACCTGCTCCCAAGGTGTTTCCCAACCAGGAATAAATTGGCCATTTCAGATTTAAAAATGATACAAACTCTCTAAAGGAGGCAGTGTGCCATTTGGATCAGAGCTTGGATACATCCTTTGATCATCACAAATAAATCAGCCAGAGTGCCCTCCAAAATAGAAAGAAAGAAAAAAACAAACAA
Organism: Balaeniceps rex; assembly: GCA_013401315.1. Classification (NCBI taxonomy): domain Eukaryota; kingdom Metazoa; phylum Chordata; class Aves; order Pelecaniformes; family Balaenicipitidae; genus Balaeniceps; species Balaeniceps rex. The sequence goes on from VYZW01045083.1 coordinate 176,307, forward strand.
ACAAACAAAAGATTATATTTGTGTCATTGATGGGAACAGGAAGCAAGCTGGAGATGGCACACACGGGAAGAGACTCCATGCAGCAAGAGGCTCTGCATGCCAAACACTCCCTTGACCAGCAGCCTGGACAGCAGTGGAGCTCGATTTAAAAATTGCCATCTGTGGGCTGGGTTTCCAGCAAACACACCTGGGTGGCACATGCTTCTCCAAGTGGTCTGAACCTGCAGTGTGACAGCATGTGTTCCTCTAGATGTAGGTCTTTATTTCGGGTTTCACCCGGAACGAGTGCAAATGGCCAAGCCACAGCTGTACAGCAGGGCAGCTCTAACAGCAGCCGCCGCCCCCGGCTGCTGCTGCCAACACAGACCCTGCCCCATCCCTCCACACCAGGAGCCGGGAAGCAAAGACTATCGCCAGGGCTGCCAAAGCAGATGAAAAAGGGCTATTTTCAGCCTGAGGACCCGGCTGTGCCAGGCTGGCCTCACCGCACGTTGTGTGCCTCTCCCCAGGCGGGGCGAGCCGACCTGAGGGTCCCACCCCCAGCTCTTCCCAGCCTCTGGCTAAAGGACACCGGGCTGAGACGAAGAGGGGAGACCCTGAAGGAGGGGAGCTGCGGGGCGCACCCGCCGCACCCCGCTAATCGCCGTCTCTCCGGGGTGCCCGGAGCCTCCGCAAACTTCCCCGACCGCAAGCGGCCGGGCCCGGCGCGGCCCGCGGCTCCTGTGCCGAGCTCGGGGAGGGGAGCCGGTGCCCCCCCGCCGGCCGGGCCGGGAGTGGGGAGAAAGTCGGGCTGCCCCCATCCCCTCTCCCTGCCTGCGGGCGCTGCGGTTCCGGCTCCCTCCACCGGGGCAGCAGCTCCGTGCCCCCGCGGGATGCGGGCTTGACAGCGCGGGATGCCGCTTCCCCCGGCGGCACTTTGCCTGCTCCAACTTCGGGGGGAGCCCGGGCACCCCAAGGCCAAGCCGAGGCAGGGGGCGGCCGACCGGCTCCCCGCGGGGCTGGGGCTGGAGGGGGCTCAGCCCGCTGCTCTCCTTCCATCCCGCTGCCTTGCTCCGCGGCTGGAGCCGTGCCGTGCCGGGGCGCAGCCCGGTGCTCGCTCCCGCTCCGGCCTTGCCTCTCCTCCGCTCCTGCAGACGCGGTGCTCCCGCTCCCCCCGCACCCTCCCCGCCGCGTCTCCCGGGCCGCGCGCCCGGCTCCCGCCGTGCCCCGCCGGCCGCTCTCAGCCCATCCCAGGCCAGCCCCCGGGGTCCGGCCACTCTCCCCCGCGGCGGGACCTGGCCGCTCCCGCCGACTCCGGGGGAAAAAAAGTTGCAGAGAGAAAAGTTCCCGGTGCGGTGCGAAGTTGGGGACGTGGCCGCCTCGCCCTGCCCTGCCGCCCCCCCGGGGAGCGGGGGAGCCCCGGCGGGGGGAGGGAGGGGGGGACGGGGACGCACCTACCTTCAGCTATCGCCCTCTTCATCTTAGGGGTCGAGGAAGGCACGTCTGGAGGCGCAAAGTCGAGCGGCAGCGGTACAATCCTTGCGAAAGCGGGGCAGATCCTCGTGCAAAACTTCAGCCCGAGCGCGGAGCGGCGGCGCACGGGGAGGGGGCTCTCCCTGTGCCGGCGCCCTCGCTCATCGGGGGAATGAGCAGCCCCCGAGCTGGAGTCAGCATCCAGGCGAGGCTCCCCCTCCCTGCCTGCCTGCCTGCCTGCTTGCCTGCCTGCCTCCTCCCTCCGTCCTTTCTTCCTCCCTCCCGCCCGCCGCACGCACGGGGCCGGGGCTGCGGCGGATCCCGCGGCGGCAGAGCCGGCGGCGGCGGCGGGGAGCGCGGAGCCTGCTGCACTGTATCCCGGGAGCGAGCGAGCGGGGCGCAGGGATGGAGAGGCGATGAATGTTTTATGGGATCATGTGGTTTGACGTGAGAGGAATCAGCCTAGATCGGATTTACTGGCTGGAGGAGTGAGAGGGAGGACGGGGGAGACGGGCACGGGATGGATGGAGGGAGGGGCCGCTCCGGGGGCAGACGGAGCGCGCAGGGGCCGCTCCGACGGCGGCGGCTCCGCGGCGGATCCCCCGCCGTGNCGCTCCCCTCCGCCTCCCGCGGCAGCCGCGCCCGCACGGCGCGGCCCGGCTCGCCTCGGGGTCCCCGGGGGCTGCCGGGCCCTGGCGGTCCCTCTGGGAGGCAGCGGAGCCCCGGGTGCTGGAGGCCTCGGCGGGGGTTTTTTCCCCTGCTGTGGTCCCCCGGAGCCGGGCTGCTCTCTGGGGAGGCGGTGAGAGGCATCTGAGACCGCAGTGCCTCTTCCCGCTGTGCTGGTGAGGCCCTATCGCCAGGTCTTGCTTCTCCTGGTGCGGAGCTGCTTCGTTCCCTGGAGGAAGCCTGGTAAAGACAGGCCCTTGGGTAGGGTCCGAAAGAGAGAGCTCTTCCTCCCCTCTTGCATGTCTGAGCCTCTCGCCACATCCCACCCCTGCTCTTTTGGGATCACTCTCCTGTGTACAGGAAGGACAACAGCTTACCTCAGTTTACTGAAAAAGCACGAGGTTTACACTGGTGGTAGATGAGGCAGGGTGAAGCTGGCTTTCCCATCCTCCTCAGCCCTCCCTCAGGCTTCCTTCCTTCCCTGTCCTGGAGCGGACAAGTGCTTGCTGCATAGGCGGCTCCCATCTGCAGTTGTCCTGGGAAGCAGAAAGACGGATTTTTATTAAGTGAACTCATTTGCTCGGTGGGGAAAGGAGGAGGGAAGGATGGTGCCAGAGAAAGCCAAAAATCTTGAGCATGAAGACATGGTGGCTCTGTCCCTGCTAGTGAGAGGTTTCAAACTGCTGCCAGATGTGTGTATATATCTATATCTGTGTACACATAGGTATATGTATGGTATTGAATATTCATTCCTTTCTTACGGCTTGTCACCCTAATATTGACCATCTCTAGAGCAGCTTGCACTTAGGGCTTGTGTCATAACCACATCTCTTGAAGGCCTACCCAGTTTGCATCTTTCTGTGTAGGCATTGTTCCAAGATGAGCCAGGAAACTGTTTCTCCTGTGTACAGTAACCCATCTCATCTCACCCAAAGATCTGTGGGGTACTTCATGCTGACACCACAATCATCTATGGAAAAAAGAAATGCAACCAAAGGAAGGCCTAACTGGACATTTGAGCCAGATGGAGGTAGTTTACCAAGTGTGGGCTTTAATTATGCAAACAGCCTCAGCTGTCCAAAGGTACCAGGGAGGTATGGCTTCCAGACGTCTTCTAGATATCTTTTGCTGACATTTTATTGGTCATCCGCAGCCAAAGTGTAAGAGCAGAGCAGGGGAAAAGCTGCTGTTAGGATATAAGGGTAGACCAGTCAAAGCAGAGTGCTGGAGCAGGGCTGAGGTGCAGAGCTTCCAGGACCAGAGCAGGAGGGCTGCAGCTCGCAGAGCTCTGGAATGGGCCCCAAGTTGGGATCTGGGGGTCAGAGCAGGACCTACCTCACGTGCACATCTTTCAGGACTTTCAGTGGCACCAGCAGAATAGGGATGAATCTGGCTTTTCTCAGGACAGGGCAAAGCCTCCCAAATGCAGGCACATTCTCATGCAATAACACTAATCTTTCAAGGCCTACATTTTGGGGACTTGCTGAGAAAGAGCTGGAAGCAGGATGTGCTTTGAGGAATGCCCACACACAAGTGCTGGTGCCAGGACTAGGCGTGCGGAGAGTCTGGGGACAGCTACCTCCAGAGCTTGGCTCAGAGGCAGGATGGTGTGGCACCAGGAGCCAGGCTGGGGAAGAAGCATAAAGGAGTTATCAGGGCTGCGGGGTACTGTCTTCTACTTAGCTAAGCTCTGTGGGTTCACATCAGAAAGAAGGGTGCAAATAAGCCTGTCCAATTATTCATCGCCTAGTTACCTTGCCTTACAAACCTTGCAAACATTTTCACCTTGGTCAGAGAGCGCGCCTTCCCCTGCATCAGACGACTCAGCCACCGACTGTTCCAGCTCCCCTTTCTCCTGCTAGAGTTTTCACTTGCAGTAGTCCACCTTTTGAAATTCCGCCTAAAAATGATCCAGGAGAACTGTAGCCACCCAGACACCCTCTAAAACGGTCCAAATGTAAAGGTATAGCTTCATTCCTTGAGCCCCTCTCCTCCATTCTCCTGGAGATGGGAGATGACGCTTGGGGAGGGCAGGGGGGTACCTGGCCCTCTGAGCACTGTCTTTCTGCCCTTCCAGAGTGCGAGGGTGCAGGGATGATACCCTAGTTCTCTTCCTTCCCACACCTTCAGCCTGCATACCTAATTGCATCCCAGCTTAGGCGTACACTTCCCTTCTCTACTCCTTTTGCCTTGCATGCCCTGTTCCCTCTACTTGCTCTGCATAAGGGCAGTCTCCAGCTGTATCCCTGCCCATCCTGTATCCATGCCTGTACCCTAAACAGTGTGTGCTGCACCCCTGCCCTACCCTGCACAGACTAGAGCTTGGCACCATACAGCCCCTCTCTTCTCTGTGAGTCCTGTACACACAGCCCAAGGCAGCACTTAATGAACCTGCTGCTGAGGGAGCACTATGCCCACAAGGTCAGAGGCTGGCACCCTCAGGTGGGACTGCGGCTTTCAACACAGCTGACTCCTTTGGGTGCTTGGGCCAGTCTGTGGCAGGTCTGCTCTGAAGGAACAGAAGGGATGTCTGGGGGTGTCAGGTATAAAGGAAAGGTGAGGTCTGGGAAGAGACAAGGAGCATTCCCATGCAATCTTCTGGCAGCAGACCTTGTTGTTGATTTGTGGACATCTTCTGGGGAGGGAGGATGATCCTATCTTGCCCTGCTCTTTCTGCATTGACAGTCCAGGTGCCACAGGTTAGGAATATGCTACTCCTCACTTTTAAACACACCTTCAAGCACTCACGTTTCAATAGTGCCCTCTGACTTTGCCATCCCAAGTGGTGCATCAGGAGAAAGAGGTCACCTACAGGCAGAGCATCGAGATCGCTGCAGATAAAAGGACCCTGGAGCTGGATTTGTCTGGGGGAGGGCTAGAAGGTGAACACAAGCAATGAAGGAGTTAATCTGTAGTCACAAGGCCGAAAATTACAAGTTCTACCAGGAAGGCAGCCGGCTGTGTGTGGCTGTTTGGCTGACATTTCTGAAAGGTTAATCTTGAAATGCAGAAAGCGCATCTGTAGAGGGCTGCTACTGACTTTTCTTGCAGATTCCTGCACTGCTTTGGGCTGGTTTGAGACGCAACAGTTTGTTATACACAGATCACCATGAAGTAACATTGTGGCTGTGACCTTGGCATGCAAAGTGGTGCTCCACAGTATGATGGGTGTCCTAGTGCCAGCTTGCTTTCCAAGCTCATGTTACAAGGTACATGAGCTCTCCCTCTGTGCCTGTATGTTGGACATTTGCGCTTTCCATTTCCCGACATGTCTAAGCGTTGTCTAGCGAGGACTGGGGGAAGGAGAAGGAGTCTCCCAAGTCAGAGATCTCCTGGGGGATCTGAGGTGGCTTGCAATTACAGTGTGAGTAATTCTGTGCAGCTCGTTTGCAGCTTAGAAAGAAGCCAACGTTCACTGAGATCAAGAGACACCTTGCTTTGACCGGATAATTACATGTTCGTCTTTACCTAATGCTTAATCACACTTAGATCAATTCTCTTCCTTTGGATTGTGAGTCTTGTTTGCAAAGTGTCAACCGTTCACTTGCTCTCTTTAACCCTTGTTTGTGAGCAGAGTGGCTCTAGCATGAGTCTGGGGCACATTCCTGGGTCTAAGGGTGCTGAGGAGAAGGTGGAAGAGAGAGGCAGATGTGGAAAAATAGAGGGGGCACTATAAAATGGGAAACCATTGCCCTTTGCCATGCTCACACCCACCTCTTTTTTGGAATAGTACCTAACGGAGTTGATTCCTGAATCACAATATTAAATAACATATAGCTTTTACCCTTGTGCTGATCCGGTAAAGGCTTTTTACCTTTCTTCCCCACTGCCTTGTGGGTGCACCTGTCCTGTGTCTGATGTGGATGTAAGCATCTGAAAACATCTCTTGGAGGAACAAGGAGGCGGAAAAAGGGCTCTAAAAGACCAGATTGTTTGCTGTTGTGCCAAGGCCAAGTTCTGGAACTGCCTGTGCTTGCAGGAGACAGGAGCAGACATGATCACATGATGCATAAAGCAGCATGGGCAATCAGCAGGTCAGGGAATATTACCTTCTCCACTAGATAAGGATCCCTCTGGACCCCTGGACAAGTCATCCTTCTGGAGATCCAGGAAGACCTTGTCTTGAAGTAGTTTTCACCTGCTCTGAGGACAGGCATAGGCAGACAAGGGGTCAGACTCTCGAATACAAATTTGAAAGGGCTCCCCAGACCCACCAACAGTGGGACTATTGACACAGTTTATGTATTATACCGTCTACCTGTTGTCTTTTAGGAAGGGCACATAGATCATGGGTCTCTCCTGGACATTTTCAGCAGCTGAAACACATACCCTGCAGGTCGGCCAAACATGGAGGCACAGGGATGCTCTACATCAGCAAGGCTCCTTGGCCAGTTTTGCACACATGAGGGTGAACTGTGCTGACATGATTTATCCACACACCCAGCATAGTTACTGCTCCATTTTTGAGACTTGAACTGATGCATACCAGTGGGCAGATAAGTGGCATGCTAACAGAGTGACTCTTCCAGCAGACCAGACTACTGTGAAGGCAATGTTGGATCATCCTACAGGCACACCAAATAGATATGTATATATATACACATACACATATATAAACAGTCCCAGGTTACATGTCAGGTCTGATTTCTTTCCTGCAGTAGGATACCCCACTGAGCAATGTGTCCTGGGTACCAGAATGGCTGCACGAGCAAACAGCACACTGCAGGGAGAGCCCAGTAACCAGAAGACTGAGGTATGGCTGGCCACTCCTAGACTCCTTTGCAGTGAGAGGTGTCATGCCAGAGACATGCTGATTGAGTCCTGGGCCCTGGTGTGAACTTTGCCTGGCTTGAACCATCCACCTCCTCTATGGTCAGCACGGCACTCCATCTCTGTCAACTGTCTCAGCTCATTACCATATCACGTTAGTTCAGGAAAAGGCACTGAATATCTGTGTTGTTCTTATGTGCTGTTTTGCTCCTATTGCCATGAAAAATTGCGCCAGAGCCTTGCAGAGCCTGGATAGGCAAGGCAGATTGAGAAAAGCTTCCCCTCTGTCAGTGCATCCACCCCCTGCACAGCCAGCAATTCCCCACGGATGCTGTCTCTCCCAGGAAGGTGAATTATGAGCCTCATAGCTTCTGCTTCGTGATTTCTCTCAGATTTCAGGCCTCTTCTGCCTGAGCAATAGGGTCAGCTTGGACAAGTTGTTCCTATAAATCATCTCAGCACTCGCTTCACCCTGACACATCAATCCCCTCTTGTCATGCAGTAAAAGGTTCCCACCTGGTCCTGGCGGTGTTGCTGAGTTTGGGATGCGCCAAGAATCCTTCAGAGCATCATAGGACCATGCAGGAAGGGCCACAGATTTATTCAGGCATCTCTTGCAGAAAGCTGCTTGGTTTCAAGCCTAGGGGGACTTAGCTGGATGAGAGCTTGCACGTGGCTTGGAGCTGCCCTGAGCTCGCTCTGCACTGACTGTGAAGCAACTGGGAACAGTCAAAGATGCTAAATGGACTTTGAAGAAGGGGAAACATAAAGCACTAAGAGGTTTCTTCAGTGACTTCCTAGCCAGATTCTTGATTCAAAGGAGGGTCCTCCATAGTGGAGGTAGGGGTACTTGTAGGCTCTGCTGTGAAAGGCTCCGCATCCCAAATGTCTGGCCTTATTAGTGGCTCAAGGGGTAGATTGGTGACCAGATCCTGCGCATACTCCGTGGCTATCCCTGGACCACCAGGACATGTGCTGGGCACAGTGCCCAAGGAGTGGGAAGAGTCCCAAGAGCATCAGTTCAAGAATCACCTTTCCATTGCAGCCACACCAGTATGATTCAATTGGGGTCACCTTTCAGGTCCTGTAACTGCTCACAGTTCTGCATTTCAGGAGCTCTGCTGTTCCCAGGTACAGAGTGCTGATGGTGTGGGCTGTAGCTCATATGTTCTTTAAAGAGGTCAGCTTTTTGTTTTCCTCCAAGCCGACAGTGTCTCCACTGTGATGGTGCCAATCCTGGATGGACGTTGCTGCATATTGTTTCTCTGCCTTGAGTTACTGAGACATGGTTTCTCCTACTGGGTTTGTTTTTTGTTTGTTTTCCAGTTTAAGATGAGAAGAGGTTAGTGATTTTTTTTAAGGCTGACTCCTACTCTCTTGATGTTGATGGATGTCCTGGCAGGGGCAGTTGTAGGGACATGCAGAAGGGCTACTGGAGAGCACTGGCAGAAAATGAACATCTAATTCGTGACTAGGAGCATCTGCCCCTACAGCCTGATTCTAAACGTCACATATATTTCATGGAGGAATAAGAGCATGGCAGTACCACATGACCAATCAAAACAACTCTGATTTCAGATCTGCAGTACTCCCAACAGAGTTAGAAAATGAGTTGCAGATCGGGAACTATCTGCAAATAGTTTCCAATAATGAATTGAGGTGCGAAAGCTGCAATCTGCTCCTAGACAATCTGTAAACAGAGAGAAGGAAAATTCACCAAAATAAATTATTCATTTCAGATTACTCTCCTAGTTCATGTCTTAACTTGAAACCCTCCAGGGCCTGCAGAGATTTCCAGGGATGCCTCTATACCTTAAGCAGTGCTGTGTTTGGGGTAGGCACAATGACGGTGAGGCAGATAAGGGTGTACTGTCACCACTTGGCCAGCACTTATCCCTCCCAACTGATGTGTATTTGCTACCAAACATGAACCAGCTCCGTGGGTTGTCCAGAGATAGTGAAGGTAAGGCTATTCCAGGCCAAAAATTGGACTCTTCCCCTCTCCCTGCTACCATCATCAGAGAGAGATGGAGGAAAGGGAACCACCCAAGAGCAGGAACCAAAACAGAGGTTGGGGGGGGAAGGAGAGAACACAGCTAAGGGATAGAGGAGCAGGGCAGGCTGGAGTCAAATTATAACTGCAAGCTGGACCAAACCATGTGGGACATACAGATGAGTTCCATCATTGCATGGCATTCCTGAATAAGGGCATGTGCTGGATGCTGGAGCCCACCTGTGTGATGAACCAGGAACTGTGCCCAGCCATCCTTTGGAAATCTTCCAAACAGCCTTAGAAGAAGAAATTGGCCCTTAAGAAGAATGAGTTCCCTAAGAGTAGCTTGAGGTTTTCTGAGGGCACATCTGACTGGACAAACACCACTGATCTCAGGCGGACTGTCCAGGTGATGTGGACTATGAGTAGGCTGTGTTTGAATGATGTGGGAGATTCAGTGTCCCATGCCCATGCACTCTTTCTGATGAGTTTAGGACTTGGCATGGCTTGATGCATGAGAAACTGGCTAAAGAGCAGAAAAACGCTACATGGTAAAGAGAAACATATGGAGCTGGAGGAAGGTGCAAGATAGGAAGCTGGGATATGGCAGCGATTATTTGTTCAGTCATTTGCAAAGATTGCTCCCTCTGAAGTGGCTTGAGCTGTTTATGGGTCCTCCTGTTCAAGACCTTCAGCTGGGACAGACCAGGTTTAAGTAGCTTTGTCATTTTGACTGTTGGTGCCCCAGATCTCCAGATGCCACAGTCTGGCTCTTGTTTTATAAAAAACATAGTGCAGTCACAAGTCTTCAAAACTCAATATGTAAAACAGCAGACTGGACTGGAGTGCGTTAAGGTGTTTCTCAGAAAGGTGTGAAGCACTATTGTCTTATTTTATTAGAATTAAACAATTAAACAAAATTCTTGTGCATATTTTCCTGAAAGCACAATGGGGAGACATTGAGCTGACATGTGGAAGTGCAAAGTTCAGAGCAAAATTTTCCATCCCAGATCATGCCAAACTGGGCAGAAGACTTGAGGAACAATGTATTGCTCACAATATAAGAAGGGTTTAGATTAAACGTGACCCCAGACATTACCTGGAGAGAATCCGTGGCATGTTGGACTTTTTCAAACCTTATTTTCTGTCCTAAAACTTGCTCTATATTCAGGGGAGTACAGTAATACTTGAACAGTAAGCTCAAGTCTGGTGGATTTGTCCTTGATCCATTTTGGCAATTATTGTCCCAAACTACTGTGATCTCCCCAAATGCCAGTGTTTGCCCTTTTGGAGCTGCCTCTCTTACAGCCCAGCTAACACTAATCACCAAGCCACAGGATTACTGTTGCATTATTGCTGCTCTGGACCACAATGATTTTTCAGGAAGATGTGTGCTGAAACTATTGAGACTTTACAAAAACCATTTCAGCTTTAAGAAATTACCCAAAGAAAATGCTGGCAATGGTGTTCAACCAGCTCTTAATGAAGACTTTACAAATATCGCTGTCAAGGCAATGGCTTTGCTCTGTTGACTAAAGGCAGGTGAACGTTTGGGCTCCTGATTTACAGGGCTAAACTGGGATGTGGCAAAAGGAACTCATGGAAGTGAGCATTTTGGCAAAAAATACTGCCATGTACAGTGAGAGGGTGGTCTTGGCAGTGGCCTGAGCCTAGAAGACCTCCTGTGGTTAGGCCACCTCATGAACCCCACTGATCTGGTGGCCACTCGGTCATCCGTCCTTTCATATTTCAGTGAAGAGGCTGAAGAGATGACTAAAAGCCTGTTCTTACATAGTGTGTCCCCAGGAAAAATGAAGTGCCCACGTAGTTTCCTAAAGAAAGTAGTTTTCAGGAAAAGACAGAAGGCTGGAGGTAAACATAATGCTTCTCTGTGGGAAGACTTGACGTCCCATGGAAATCAGTTCTTTTCATTGAAAATCTGACTATCTGAAAACCAGCTGCTCAATTTAGAGACCTAGCAGCGGCAGTAAGGATTATGAGCCCGATGTCTCTTGTTCCCATCTCCTATAAAACCAGGACTCCTTGAGGCTGTGCTGACCAGTTCTTGACCAGGTGAAGACACACAGGGACACTCATGCCATGCTTGCTGCTCATCAAGGGTAAATGTCACAGTGCATCATCAGAGGTGAGGTCCAACCATTAATGCTGGAGGATGCCATGAGAATGAGACACGCAAGCCTCATCTCCAGCAAAACCCTGCCACCACGTTTCTGAACTGAAGGGTCTCCACAGTTGCCTCTATGGTGTTCCTCCTTGCCCTGACTCCTGGATGATGATGTTTGTGCCACCCCTTGGCTAAGGATCATAAAATGGGCAACTCAAGGCTGCTGATCTGGGTTCTTTTCTTCCAGAGATCTCAAAGCACTAGAGAGCACCTCACACTTTCCCATGCCGCAGGCAGGGGTTCAGAAGCTCTGGGGAGCTGGAGCAGGTGTTACAGCTGTGCCTTAATGTGAGGTTGGGGCTTGTCACTTCTCCTTGGATGAAAGTCACCCTGCTCTGGCATTGCAGGTGCTCTCCCTGGACTGTGAGTAACGGTCCTCTGCTGCTGCCTTGCTGAGGAAAATGTCCCATTAGATGAATACCCCTTAAGCAAGTGGAAGACCGCTTGCACAAGGGCTGTGTTCAGGTGGCCATATCAGACCGTGTTTGAACTAGGGTACCATATGGTGCAGAGACAGTGCTGTCCATTACTTTGCAATGAAATAATATTTTGTTTTACGATTGTTTGCAATTAGCCTCCTGCAGCAGATGAATAATCTGTTCTTGTTGATTCGACAGAGACGTTGTTTGGAAAGGGGACAAATAGCATGTGCCGCGTCAACCAGCAATCACAGGCACTAAAGGAGAGAAATACGGACACAACAATAATTCCCAGTGACAACTCTAGTAAATTTAGCAATGCTGGCATAAAGCAAGCAATAAATGCAACAAACAATGATTGGAGGAGCCACAAAACCTGCTGCCACAAGGCAGATCAGCCACATGCCACTTGGGCATGGCTGGAGAGAGGGGTAAGGGAGGTGAAGGGGGCAGACCCCTGCCCCAGGCTGCTCAGCTCTGAAGTGTGACAGCCAACAGCACCACAACCCCCGTGGGAGAGATGCTTTCTCGCAGTCAGAAAATATAAGCCATTTTCAGAAGGCGAACAGATTTTGGTTGGGAGGTGAGGGAAGCGGAGGGCCAAGAATAGAAGGGAACAGTGGGCGTAATTCTGACTCCCTGCTGCATTCAAAGTAAAGTACAGGACAAGTTTCAAGGAAACAGCGGGCCAGACCTGGGGGAACTGGCAGAGAAAATTGAGCCTGGCAGGGTGTTGGTGATGTCCCATCCCAACCGTGATGTCCCAGAGGAAGCAAGAGAGCATCAACGCAGGCACATTGTTTGAGCAGCACAAAGACGAGATACATCACTGCACTTACAGAGGTACAAATGTTAGTCCCCTTATTAGGGACTATAAAGGAGAGATGTGAAGCAGAAGATGATCCTGGGTGACAGCGGTGAAGTGGATCTTAAGCACAACAGAGCTGAGCATGAAACAGAGAAATCATTCAAGTCACCGATAGTTCATCACTATGAAAACATAACATTTTCATATATATATATATGTATCTGGCCTTGCAAACCCATGCACACATGAGCATGCTAAGCACACTGGTACACAGCAAACTGCAGAGCACAGCTTAACGCCATCTATGTGGTGAGAACATGAATTGCATTAGGCCTTCCCAGAGCAGAAGGGGTGGCAGGATGAGGGGAGGACATTTCTTTCTGCTACACTGTTTGCCTCTGTTCCTTCAAAGTGCAGCATTTTCAGTGGCTTGGCATGGTGCTGCCGGGTGCCTGGCATGGACCGTGTGTATGTGTATGATGACCCATGCAATGATGGCGTATCAGGTAAAGCCAGCAGCCGCAGGGCACAAGGCTGGGGGACAGCTGCAGGTGCCAGGCAAGACAACCCTGAGCATTTCCATGCTGCCGGAGCTGTGACTCTGGCTTCTTTTCTCCACGAGTGCTACCTGCAGGGCAGGGAGCTTTGTCCACAGCCTGCTGGAAATAGCCACTTTTGCTATATTTGCTCAGCACTGCAGCTTTGGCTTGGGCACAGGCTGAAGCAGCGGTAGACGGGCTGGAGGCAGAAGGCAGTTTTAAAAATGTGCTGGTGTCCTGGGCATCTTGGGCTTGATGGGCACAACTGAAGAGGCTTTCCCTGTGAATTGGTGTGGAGCAGAGGAACCGTGGTGTTGAGGCTGTCCACGGCTGGAGCTTCATCTCTGACAGTGAGCAGGAGTGATGCTCAGGGAGCAGTGCAGGAACAGGGTAGGTATGGAGGAGACCAGTCCCTGTCAGGCCCTGGCCACCCCTGCAGATGCTGACATGCAAAGAAGAGCAGTGAGGGACAGGAGGGCTCTGTGAAAAGCCTCAGCATTTTAGCACAGAAGGAAGTTCCTTCCCTGAGCAGTGGGGAGACAACCTACCTCTGCTCCTGTAGATCATGTCTGGTGAGAGGAACTGCCCTGGGGGCACGAGCCCTCGTACTGGATGCATGGGGGACCATGGTGGTGGAGGTCTTACCCCTGCTACTGCCCAGTGCCCTGGGAGCAGGGCAGGACTCACTGCTGATTCCTTGTTCCTCCTCCTTAGTTTTTTCCAAAGCCCAGAGCCCATCTGGCCCCTTTGGCTAATGCACCCACCTTAATGCCTTTCCCACACTTCACAGTCCTGCCTCTTCTTTTTGTGGCACTTGGTTCCATTTTCACCTCTGCTGCAGTCCCATAGCTGCAAGCAGCCAAGGACAGCAATTGCATCCATGAAGGAACCCATATGATGATGCATCCTATCCAGCTTTAGCTCCTCTTGTGCAAATAATCACATGGAAACTGGAAGAGGGCAGGTCCATGGGACTAAGCAGGTCCCCCAGCAGTTGATCTGTGTGTCTTGTTGGATGTCTTGCCTACACTAACCCTGCCTGAGTTCCCACCAAAGCAGCAGGGGAAGGCCTCATGTAAACACTCCTCTGTCTTCCACAGCTGTTTTCGTGGCAAACATCTCTGATCTGGTCTAACAGATGCCTTGTGGAGAAGGGCTGTCAGTCATGTGCACTGGAAAACTGCAGGCTGGGAAGTTCTTGCACCACTGCTTGGGTGTGGAAGGACCTTTGATGTCTGGACTTGGGGCTGCTCTCTTCCTCAGCCTCCAGAGGGTCTATGAATCACACAGACAACTTGATGTCACGCTAAAGCAACAGAGAAGCCATCTCTGAAGGGCACCCTCCTGTGTATGTGTGATAATGTGCTCTGAAATATATAAAATAGTTTCAGAGTGAGGAAGATCACAGATAGGTTTACCAAAATTTACTTGAAAAACTGTTTCAAAGCATTACAAATGTAGCTTGCAAATATCTGGATGTGTTTGCTGTTCTCTGAGAGGAGTGGGTGGTAGGTGCCTTTCTGCAGTGCTCCCAAGGAGCTGCTGTGAATATCAGAGCTTTGCAAACCACACTTCTGAAATATCCCTGAAATGACAGCCCTGCAGCCTTCATGTCACTGGAGAGGGAAGATGAGCTCCAGGAGGATAGGGAAGTCTTTTGAAGTCAGACCGAATATCATCCCTTCAGCCCTTCACCGCATGGTCACAAGAGCATTTTTTCTCCTTTAAATTGCATAGAGTATCTGATGAGCTGCTGCAGAGCTCATGGCTGGGTTGTCCCCCAGACCAGGGATGGTGATGCCTTGGGAAAATAGAAAACCAGGAGAGGGGACCTCCCTCAGCATCCACTGTCAGGATCTTGTGGCAGCCTCCTGGGCCAGTTCCACTTTACAGGGATGTAAGAAGGACCGAGTAGGTTTTCCTGCTGCCTCCAGTTGGTCCCTTTTGAAACAAGGCTCAGGCAGAGCTGAAAGCAGAGTGGGGCTGGGGGAAGCTCCTGAAAATGCTGGCAACTCATGGTGGCTACCACCCGATGTGAAGTATCCCCCAGTGGGGTTTCCCAGGCAGGCTGGTCTGGGTGTCCAGACTGCAGGCAGGTAATGCGAGTGGGCTCTGATAACCTGGGCATCTGGAGAGCCCTGAGAGATGTCTGCAGCCACCTCCCAGCCAGGCTTTGTCTGTTCGCTGCACCACATGGGTGACGAGCAGCCTGTCTGGCTCACGGCTCCTGACAAACACAGCTCCCCGCTCACTTTTAATAACAATGAGCAGAAAAGGACCGATGAAAATGGATTTTTTTTTCCGTTCCTTTTTCAGGAAACCTGGCAAGATGTCAAAATGCTCCTCTGCCACTCTGTGTGTGGAGCGTGTTGCCCAGCTCTGCCACGTGCTCCTTTGCCAGGCCTGGAGCAATTGCAGATCTTATTTTCAGCAGCTGAACTGGCAGCGTAAGCAGGAGAAGAAAGCTTGGCTATCAGTCATCAGGAGATACTAATCACTCCCACGGAGGTGTTTACTGGAGGGGCATATGTGTGTGCGTGCATGTGTATGTGAGATGGGAGATGAACTGCCATTAGAATTGCAGATCGTGCACTTGTTAGCAAAGTGCCTAGACCCTGCCTTACAATTTGCTAATAATAAAGCATTTGTTCCCAGGAAACAAACGCCCAGATTTATGTCTTACTCACAAAGGACTCCAATAGATATATTGATACCTTGTGAATCTGCAGCAGAGAGAGATATTGAAAAGCGGCTGTTTACTTGACTCCATCAAGCTCTTCTATTGATAACTGGGAGGCATTTATTTCACTATGGATAGACCACTTAGAATTGCTAACTCTCTGTTGCCAATACGTCCCATACTTAGGGTTATTATATCACCATAAAATAGCTTTATGGAGCTATGAATATAGGCACACATCAATATCCACAACTGCAGCCACTGCTGCTTCATTTGTCTGACAGTGCTGGGAGAGCCCAGGCAGCCTGAAGCCCAGAGGACAGGGAACAGAGATTTCAGGGGATAAATACACAAAGGAAGAGCTCTTGGTGCCTTTCACCTGCCTGGGTGTAGAGCCCAGTAATACCTTCTCTCTGGAGAGCTGGTGTGCAGACAGTCTTGCTTTGGTGCTGGTGGCTCAGTTTACCAGCACATCCAGACACTGCAGTAACACCGATGCTCTTGGGCTGGCCGGGAATCTGCCAGGCATCGAAAAACAAGTGCAGGGGCTCTAGTCTTCCTCTACAGGCATGGCTACACAGTCGCGGTTAGGGTGCTAGCTGGAGCGTGTAGGGATGGAGGCTGTTTGTGGTGCTTCCAGGTAAACATGGACAGGACATGTCAGAGCACTGTTATATGTTCTCCCGTTTGGCAGGTGGTACTTTGCTCTGGGATCATTTTCCAGAAGACCTCAGCTTCCAAGGGAAGTGCAGCATGGAGAGAAGGACCTCAGGTGTCAGCAGGAGGAGTTTCTTCTACAGGGGGTGTTTCAGGTGCAGGAAGGACAGACAGACAATGCTGCTGGGATTCCACTGGGGGTTTTGTACCATCTGTAGCTAAGACCTTACAGAGCCAAAATACCTGTGTAGGTCTGGGCTCTCCCTTCCCACCCCATTCACATGTTCAAAATCTCTAACCACAGGCTCAGGCGTGCCCTTATTTCTTGGTGATTCATTAAACCTGGAGTAAGCTCTCCAGGTGGCAGGTCTGCATGCACAGCACTGTAACTGCTGCCAGAATGGGCCTCTCTCAGGCTGTGTTAGGCATTGCAGCTTACATCCTCTATTAAGTTTTAGCTGCTAAATAATACGCTAATGGAAAAGGAAACCTTAGCCAGGGCATCTAGATTAAGATGCAGAGCAACCACAGCTTTTAGCTTTAATTTTCTGGCTCCAAGTGATGTATTTCTTAGCTTTATTTCTACATGTGTATGTATTTTTTTGCATGGGCTTTCCAAGAAGAAAGGAAACAGATTTTGACTGTAGCACTTGAACTTTTGCTGTTAACATTCTCCCTTGCAATAAATTTTTGCTTCAGAAGGAAGTTGCTGGATCTAAGAAACCAAACACAGACAGTACCCAAAGCACAGAAAGGGCTGAGAGGTGCCTTCAGCCTTTTTAGAAAACTCTGTTAAGATGGTATAGCTCTTTGATGATATATTAGCTCTATCAATCTGTCTATCTTTCTGCTTACTGCTGTATTCACCTTTGAGGGGGAGTGGCCTTTCTCTTTATGACCTGAGAGATTTTTATTCTGACTATTAAAATAATAATTAGCGCTTCATTTACCCGGGATCTCCAATGCCCAGACAGTATTGATTTATCAAAGACGGAGCCTCTTTCATTGAAGTTTTGGGCAGAGAGTCAACAGGGCTTCTTAGCTATTAAAAGGTACATTTCCCGTGCAGCAGTCCAGAGAATAAGCAGGCTGGGAGAGAGGAGCCAAGGAGGGTGTATTGCTGCAGGCTGCTTAGCCCTGTGCTGGCCTGCCAAAAGCCCTCCTGGTGAACTGCCTCTGGGCAGGTCACTGGAGCTGGTAGCACCCCAAGGCTCCTGGTGGCATCCCATTCCCACCATGGCACCATCACCCATGTTTCTGCTGCTCTTCTGATCCCCGTAGACAGACCATGCCGAGACTCCTTGGGGCAGAAAACACCTCTCCTGCAAGGCTATGCTGCCTAACAGGGACTCCAGGCTCAGAACACTCGCCATGGCTGGGCAAGGAACAGCCAAAGTCACCTGTTTGTTTTAACAAGAGCTTGTGATTCCTCTGGAGAGTTCTCAGCTGCTTCAGGAAAGAGAAATGAGTGTAAGAATTGGCTAGGGAAAGTAGTCTTACTTACCTTTTGTATGTCATAATTACTCTTCTTTCACCTCATTTTTAAACCAGAGCATATCTCACCACCACCACCACCCAAAAGGTGGCTGGTCTCATCCCAAGCATTCATCAATTCTTTTATTTGAAGCAGCAGTTTATGAACTAATAAAGCATCACTAAGAAATCATGGAAAACTTAATTGAAGAGACTGCCAGTCACCAAAGCAAGAGACAAGAGGTTATCCAACTCAGCATGAGCATCTGCAACCCAGCACAGGATATCTCCTATCAATTCCTTTCAGAGTCATGTTGCACAATACACCCAGGACCCAATGCACCCAGAGTACACCTGGAGTTCAAGCCCATGGGAGTGTACTAAGGGCATGAAAAGAGTGAAGGCTCAGCAGAAGGCTCTGCTCATTTCAGTTGGAGCTGAAATGTGGGAATGAGGATGCTCTGAACAGCTGTGCCCAGAGCACAAAGGCTTGAGCAGAGAGAACGCACTGCCATAGATACACAGTGGCAGAAGCGGCACATTGGCACAAACAGCTGTGCAGAGGATAAGCAGACTTAGCAAGGCTTTTGCCCACAGCTCTCTAGCACAAGGGAAAACATATGTAAAAAAAAGTCTTTACAAATAATCTTAATCTAATCTGTAGCTACAAACTCTCTACACTTAACCACAACCACACGTCACGTGCAATGATGCAGTGTGTTACAGTGCCGTGTGCTGTTCACATGCTGGCTTGTAGGTTTTACAGCGCCAGACGGTATGTCCTCTCTGGGTCACAGCAACTGGGCCATTGTCACACTGGGCATCTGCATCTCACCTGCAACATCATCCCTGGTACTGCCAAAGAGAAGTTCAGTGAGGATCCAAATTGCACACATTTACAACATGCCATCTTGAGATAAAGACGGGAGACATTTAAGGGATTAAAGGACTTAATTTATCTACAACAGCTGATCATCTTTCCATGGAAGACCAGTTCCCAATACAGCATGGTCCCTGCAGTGGAGTGGAGAGAGATTAGAAACTGCTCTGGGCTCTCCAGGTATGTGTTTTTTAACCTTTCTCCACCACAGGCTTGTGTCTCTCTGTGGTGCCCAGTAGGAGAGTGTCTCTGCACACCCCACTGTCTAAAGGCTTCTCCTGTGCTATTGTTTCCACCAGTGGATCAGATGTCTGCATTTTCCCTTCTGCATCTCAGGGATGCCTTGTGAGACTAGATTCCCAGCTGGGAAAGCATCCTCCTTTTCCCTGCTTGGCTCCTCTACTTCACCAGGCACTAGCCCTGTGCGGGCAGTCAATTCTGCACCACAAGTGTGACCAGCTGCGACATCCTGGGCAGTCCATCCTTTTCTGGATGGACCCGGCTGGCTCTGAGAATAAACAACGCAGCCAGACAAGGTGAGGTCACCCAGAGCCTCCAGCAGCATCCAGAGCACATAGCAGGTACAGCAGTGGGTTTGGGGCAGTTTCAGGGACTGGAGTCAAGGGATGCCGGCTGTGTCTCGCCTCTCATCTAAAACTTCTGGGGGTTTGGTCCGTAGAGCAAGGATTTAAACCCTGAAGACCTGACTGTCAAATGTCCTAAAGGCAGGAGGCAAAGGCAGAGCCCCAAATGAGTGAAAACAAGCATTGCCTCCACCTGAGCACAGGATTTTGAGGCCCTTTGGACAGCTGGCATCTGATGGCTTGGTGCTACAACCAGAGAGCTGCAGGAGGAGTCAAAGCCAAGAAAAGCTGGCGCTACTGCTGCTGTTGTTTGTCAGACACGGACAGCACGTGCCCATCCAGCTCAGAAGACCACACACCCAAGGGAGGGGAGCACCTGGCTGGGCTGAGACAGCAGCTGAGAGCAGAGCAATCAGTCTGCAGGGGACAGCATGAGGAGCCGTGGGGACACGTCCTCCTTGCTGGGGTGTCCTGCTCTCCTGGGTGACCCCCAGGCTCCTCTGAAATAGCCCTGCTCAGTGGCTGGTACCCTCGCTGCCAGCCGGCATCATCTGCCAGCTGCCACCTGAGCAAGTGCCCAAGCCTGGCATAGCAAGTATTGGAAGGATTTTCCCTTGCACTGGTTTGCACTGTGACGGTAATGGGCTGTTAACTGTGCAATCCAGGAGAAAGAAGCACTGACTACGTTGCCCCAGATGCCTCCCAGTAGTTAACAGAGTTGTGAGCAAACTATGCCACTGGAAACATAATTGAAAATTCATAAAATGGCAGGAAAAAAAACCCCAACTCTTTACGTTTGAAGCTAATTGAACCAATATTAATTGAAATGAATTTGCAAATGTATGCCCAGGCCCCAGCTGCTGCACTTAGGGGACTTCTTAGATGTAAAAAGAAGCAACCAGTAGTCTGGCAAGAGGGGAGCTGAGCAGCATCCAGGATGGTCTCCAAATAGGAAGCTTTTACATTCTGGCCTCATCATCCCAGATGGACTCAGGACCTCCACAGGCTTACGCAGAAGCTGGTCCCCAGCTGGTGCGTGGTGCAGACACGCTGCTCATTTTCTGCTTCAGGGGCCCTGGTTGCTGCCATCAGGAGGGTCAACGCAAGTCCTACAAATAGTCCAAACAGCTTGGAGTTAAATTTACAAATGTTTGTGGCTACTGGGGAGTTGCTTTATCTTTTGTCAAGGCAGCAGGGCTCAGTCATAGGAAAGGAAGGAGGAAAAGAAGACAGAAGAAAAAAAATCTGTAAAACTCAAGGATATTTGGAAGAGTGTCTGAAAAAATCTAATTATTTTTAAGGCAGTTTCTTCATTTTTGAGGAATTTTTTTTTCAATAATTTTTGAACTCTCAGGTTGCCCAGGCTTTCACAAGGGAAACAGAAAGCCCCTTGGTATTTTGGGTAAGTATCAAAGAATCCAAAGTATCAAAGTATCCAAATCTATGCATCTTCCATCTCTGTGCAAGCACCTAGAAGTAGATTCCACAGCAAAGTGATCCTAGTAATCCTACTATCCTAAATACTAATGAAATATTCAGGATAATGTTAAACTTGACAAGAAACAGTTCTGTAAGTACTAGAGGACCATTTCATTTTTACAAGCATAAGGTATGTTTGGAAATTCTGATGCAAACTGGAGTCCCTGCACTCCATCAGGGCCACGCGATTCACCCTTCTCCTCCCTGGGAAGGTTCCCGGCTGCGGGACCAAGTCTGCCAGTGTTCAAAGTGAAACAAATGATACCAATGATTCAGGCCACTGCCTCTCTGCTGTGTTGTGGAGAAACCACCGAACACCCACATTTCTTGTTACGGAGCAGCATGGCCAGCTGAGCAGCCTGTCAGTTTGCTGTACCGTCAGCAGCCATGTACAGCAAAGCAGCTCGATCCATAAGAACTGTGCTGAGGAGCACCAGAGCAAGGCATCCATCCCCCAGAGACGTCAGAAGAAACATTTCCTGGGTGGTCAGCTCTAGTCTGGGGGAACAGAGCTGTTCTCTGTCAACAGGGCACAGGATTTGGGTCAACACAGGAATCCTTGCCAGTGGAGGAGTGACCAGCACCCTGCCAGAGCTTTGAAGGTCCTGCACATCCACCTCACCCCAGGGGTGCACACACACGTGCACACCCACCCACAGAGTACACTGACCACCCTGTACTATTTGTCCAGGGGATGAGGAGAGAAAGGGAAATCCATCATTTCTAAAACCAAACACCTGCTGCATCTGTGGAAACCCAAGAGAGAATCAACATGGAGCATTTTCATTGCTGTTGTTCCTCATCATCTAGTATATTACAGCAAAAATCTAAAGCTGTGTCCCTTTTTCCCCTTATCCCCACACAGTATAGGAAGGGCAGAAGGAGGAAGATGGGGATCTCTTTTCTGTGACTTTGTCAGTGTTAGCTGTGGAAATAGAAAGTTTTGAGCACTGAAGCCACTCAAGAAGCAGGAACAAACGTGCTTGAAAAGATAAATCCTGGCCTCTAGAAAACAAGTTTCAGAGAAAAACGTCAAGATATCTCATGACTGTCAACTGCAAAGAAGTGCTTCATGTTTTATTTCTTACTTTCTTATATTATTTTCTAAACTTCCGTCATTGCCAATTGATCCTTTTTACAAATGTTTCACAAATGAATTTGTTCCCCTTTTGCCTTTCTTCATGTTTTCCCTCCTTTTAATACTTATTTCCCTATTTCCAATTCCTCTATTGTGTTGTCGCTGATTCAGCTTTCAGGCTGACAAGTCTATCTCCTCCTTTCCTCCTTTTCTTTCTATTTCTTACCACGTTTCCTGTCCTCCTCCCAGCTTTCTCTCCCCTTAGGCCAGGTCTGTGCTGACACTCAGAGGTCTCTGGCATTAGCCTTTCCCTCCTGGCTAGACTCAGTTCGTTGGGTGCTCACAGACATTTTGTAACACTGGGTTTGAGGAAATCCAGGCACATCCCTGAGTTTGGGGCTGAGTTTTTCTTAGGCGAGCTCTGGCTTGGCTACATGCATTATGTACCAGTGGCTCTGCAGAGCAGCTCAGAGCCACTGCAGGTTTCCAGTGGTTTGCACACAAAACAGAAATCTTTGGCCTGTTCAGATTAATGCTTGGAGGGTTTCCATGGAACGTCTGATCCTGGGAAGAAAAGCTTCGGAATGCACCTGCCTGGAGCAGGTGAGTGCTACTGTCATTGCTCTGGGAAATGAGGCAGTTAAGGACATTCAGAATAAATGTCAAGAAATTGCAAGAAGAGTCACCTGCTCATTATTTTTATAAGTTCTTGCTGAAAGAATGCTTCTTTAGGTAGCAAATGATAGTGCCGTGAGAAGCATAAATGTCATGTCTTTTTTTTCTTGATTCACACTAGGCAGAGGCATCTGCCTGTTACAAGTTTCCGATAATGAAGGGCATGTAATAGTGACCCCATATAGCATAAGCGAGTCCTGTTTAACATGCTCATGCTTCCCTAGGTGTTCATTACGAAGCTGACTGTGCCAAACTCATCCCTCCCATTATTGCTCTACTTTTTATTTGGGGATCACTTGAGCAAGTTGAGAGCTTTGGTCTTTGAGGGAATTCGTTTACACTTGAAGCACTTGTGCATTTATTATAAGTGGTGTTCGGGGCGGGAGGGTCATGGCTTCAATCAATATGATGCAGCTGGACTTATGAAACAGGAGGAAAGAGCATCGCGTGTACCTAGTTCTCTCCATCCTGAAGACAGGGCATTTGTAAAGACGCGGTACTTGTTTGCTCCAAGTATCACTGGCAGAGGAATGGTGCATGGCCATCACTGGGGTAATGAAGCTTCTCCCAGCCTTGAGTACCTGCCAAGCAGGCAGGAGGGCAGTTGGGTGTGCAAGGAAAGGGGGGTTAGGACCTCAACGTCAGCTCAATGCAGGGCTCGCCCAGGCTCCAGAAGCTGTGAAGCAAAGCTCTCCCATCTCACATAGCTGCTCCTCAGTGTGGAACCATGCCCTGCTGCCATAGCCATGCAGCTTTCCAGAGCTGGCCCAGCAATTTCTCGTCTGTCTGTCACCTTGTACTAGGTCTTTGGTAAACTCCTGGTATCCTCTGCCATTCCCCAAACTGACCTCCACACTTCAAGTCACAACATCCATGTTTTCCCCTGGATTGCTTATGGAGATGCCAACTCCTAGAGGAATCAGAGCAGAAAATTGCCCTTCCCCCAAGGTGGAGAGCAGGACTGGCATGGTGGTGTCTGTACAGTGCTGCTGCGTTTGCAAAGGGGCCATGTAGGACGCAAAGCAGAGCTGTTGGGGAAGGCAGGGGGGAACAAAAGGAGGCTGCTGTGATATTCAAGGGTAGGGCTGGGGAGCTGGAAGGGCTGAGGAGAGAGGGGTATTTTCTCTCTGCTATATCTGTTACCAACTAGCCTAGCATTCAGGTCTGTGAATCAGGAGGCACTGATGAAGATCACCATAAGGATGTGCACCTTGGAGGGTTGATCCCCACCTGCTCCCAAGCACAAGGAGAGGGCTTTGGTCGTGCTCACTTGCTGCCTTAGAACCAGATGCAACAGTCAAAGGAGGGAGCAGAAATGTGAGTGCACTGTTTTCCCATCCAGAGAGGAACAAACACGTGGCCACGAGCACCATGCAACTGGGTCATGGGCCTGAGGATTTCATGTTGCTCTGAGCTCAAAACTACCCAATATGGCTGTGTCAACTTTCTTCTGTACCAGCACCAGGAGATGTTTGTCCTTAATATTACATTTCCAGGATGTAGGACTGGAGAGTTTAGCAGAGAAGAGACCTGGAGATGAGCCAGCTGGTTTGAGTGTGAGCTGGACATGAGAGAACCAGTGATGTCTGGCAGAAGTTCAGCTAGCTCTGGAGATGACAGCCAGGCACTTCACCATCTAGACCCACCACCACATATTTTGTCTATGCTCCAAGGGCTCTGCAGGACACTGACCTACTAGATGTGAGACCATCAATAAAGCTTTTTACCTAGAGCAATGGGAGTTAGATGGGAGAAAATGGCCCCATTCACCTCTGCGCCTTTCTTCTCTTTTCTGTCCTCGAATAAGCCATCTTTCTACACAAAAAAAAATGTTTTGAGACACCAGCTGATCCTCCTAACATTCTTGTACAACACCTAGCACAACAAGGCATCGGTATTGGTGAATACCCGTTGGCATGTCTTTCAAATAAATGAGCCCAAGAGTTTCCTGGAAGCTGGCTAGCCTTTGCAAAGCCTAAAGTGCCCCTGCAACATGTAGCTGCTCACTGGCTGCTGCCTGCCTTCCTCTGCAGTCAGGCTCCAAGATCTTCCCTGACTTGGATCAAGGGACATGGAGGGGGGAATGGGAAGTGTTTCCCTGCAATGGGTGCTGGAACAGGTACAGTGCAGGAACCATCCAAGCACCTTGCTGGTCACCACCAAAATGAGGTTATCAACGAAAGCATGACCACAAGTGAGGGATGAGCCAGTTCCCCCAGTCTAGCCCCAGGATGATTATTCCCCCAGTACCTCTGAAAGCAAAGCACAACCATGTGCTTTGCCACAAGAGACCATTTCTGCAGGTGAGAAGTGATGGGAGCTCTGAGATGTCATTTGCGTGGGCTGCTGCTTTCCCTCTCACTGCCACCCCCTCCCCTCTTCCTTCAAAGGTTTTGATTTGTTTTCTTCTCATTTTACAGCAACTGGGATTCCCAGTCCTAGATGGTGATAAAAGCACCTGCAAAGCTGCCTGATGGGTCTTTGGAAGCATTTGATCTCTGTGTGCATTTTTGCGCACATGTAAGAAGATGTAACTTATGGATCTGCAAACCCCCTACCGCTGCAGGCAGGCAGCCTGGTGTTCAGACAGTGCCTGCTTGCTTTATTCCTCCCTTTGACAGTGATCTGTGAAGGCTGCCTTAGTCCTGGCCTTATGCTAACGGACCTATGCTGAGGAAGGAGTGGAAGCACTTTTCAAAACAAAAACTTGCTGTTCTGTCTTTCTCTGCTTGACTGCTGCAGAGGTGGCTGAAGCTGTGAAATGGCACTGCAGCCATTGTGCCTGTTCTAGTTTTTGCTGTGTCCTACACTGGACCCTTCCCCACCATAGCTGCGTGCACTAAGTAATGGTCATCCTGTCCCAAAAGCAGAAGCGTGTGCAGCCTGGAGTTTCAAGGAGAAACTGTCTGTACTTCCAAATTATGTGTACACTTCTCTCAGATGGAGCAAAGTGCAGAAATGTGCCTTGTGCTTGGAGCAGAAGGCAGGACAGCCCACGCTGCTGCAGGTCACACCACCTTTGGTGGCTCCAAAGAAAGATCCATCGTCCATCCAGTGCTCCCACGCTAGACAGGCATAACTAAACAAGGTTTCAAGAGACAAGGAAGCACTGGGAAGTATCTTCAGGGGCAAAAAAGTCAGAACAATTCTGATAAAATGAAAGATGTTTGGAAGATACTATTTTCTTTGTATGTTTCATTCAAACATTTCCCACTTTTCTTCTAATTCCACTGCATTTCTCAGTCAGTTCATTCTCCCCAGCTTTCTGACTCAGTATTGCCTTGCTCTCTGTGCTTTTCCTTTTGGACCTGTGAGAGCCACTCCCTGCTCTTGTCCTGCAGCCGGTTGTAGGAGCCTTGTCCTCTGCCTCCCACGGAAAAGGCTCCTAGCTGCTTCCAGGCAGCATGTTGAGGCCGTGTTGGAAGTCAGCCTTCCTGCAGCTGGCAGAGGACATGCAGTAGGGCCACCGATGGAGAAGGTGGTATTTTCAGCAGACAAAACACAGGCAGCTTTTGGAGGTGACCTGCCCACGTAATGACAGGCACACACAACCTTCTTCCTCTACCCTACATTGCACTACCAGATGGTTATTTAAGAAAGGGAGTTTTGGGGTTTTTTCTGTGCTCCTCAAAGTCTGCCCCATTCCCAGTCCCTTTTGAGAGTGTTAGGACAAGCAGCGCAGTGTCTTGGCCCCTGCAAAGAAAGAGGTTGATTTCCCTTGCTGCTGGCAGTAGACCCCCAGTCCCATCAGTTTTAGTCAGGGTTCTGGCTCACAAGCAGCTGTCTGTACGGGCAGGGAGAAGAAAGCTTCCCATCTTCTCCTGGGAGCTTGTACATGCAGATGGTCCAGTGGTGGTTCTGGGGCACTCTGGTTCCCAGGAGGTGGGGAAGGGAAAGGACAGGCAGCATTTTCCCATGGCAGACAGCTCCAGGGAAAACACCCGATGCCTCGCTGCCATTTCCAAGCACAAATTGTCTCTCTTGGGGGTGACAGAAGGGTAGAAGGCAACAGGGCATTTCCTGCTAATTTAGCTCTGCATGGGGCTCCTTCTCTTCGAGCAGCAGAGACTCGAGGGAGCAATGTGTCATTGCCTGCATCTCTGCGATGTAGCCTGTAGGTGGGAAAAGATGTTCTGTAGGTAGGAAAACTCCCACAGTGTCTTTTATTCAGCAGAAAACATCAACAACTGCAGCTCTGCTGCCTCCTGACACCGTCAGGCAGGTGCTTGCTTGCTTTTGGACCTCTTTCCAATTTGATAGCAGGGGAGATTCACGGGCAGTTGCCAGCTGTGTTCACAAAGATGTCTGCTAGGCTGTGACCCTGAGCAAGAGCCATCACACCTGAAAAAATGCATGGCACATAGTCAGCGTGAACATGCCCTGACAGATCAGCTCCGGAGAAATTCAGACTTTCCAGCAATCCAGGGCCTGATGCCACCGGGACACTGGGATGGCCACAAGTTATTTCAGCAACATCAATCAGCAGACATTTCTGGAGCTTGCTCACGAGAGTTGAAATTGGGCCAGCAGCCAGCGTGAACTGACTGCAGGGGCATGACAATGTGGGACAGCATCCAGCCCCCTCTCTGCCCCGTGGAGGATGGGGCATTGTACCCACCTCCCTTTGCCAGGCTTGTAGGGTGCATATAATATGGTGTGAGTCAGCAACGGAGACAACCCCTGCCATGTGTTCCCTTATTTTATCAGCCCCCTTGGGCATCACTGCGATGCTCTGCGCAAAGATGGGATGCCCCCTCACCATCCGCAAAGGACCCTGCGCTGAGCAGGCAGCCAGGGGAGAGCTGGGGAGTTCACGCTGCTCATCACAGCTCCAGCTCAGGCAAAGAGCCTGTGCACAGCCAGGCTGCTGTCGTGACTCCTCTCATCAGTACTAATTTCATTAGGGATGAAGCCCAGCTACAGCTTTTGTCCACTTAATCCTAAACTTCCCGCTCTGAACACACATTTCCTTTCCAAGCTCCCTAATTCCCCCTCTGTGGCTGTTTTGGAGGAGGCTGCTCCCACACTGTCCCAATCCCAGCACTTACTGGGACACCCCAGGACCAAGCTGTCTGGGTCAGCATCATTCCCAGACTCAGTCCCTGCCAGTGCATCCAAGCGGGCACGGCTGAAAATTTAATCAAATCACTGGTGCCTCGCACCAGGCCAGAGCCTTCCTGATAGCACTCAAGTAGATGGAAATGTAGCATTTGAATGAATGGCCCTTTAATTACGCTTTATCTGCCCTGCTCTTTTGCTTCCCGCTGCAGAAAGCCAAGTGAATGTTAATGGGAAGTAGCTCCGCAGGGCGGCTCACAACCTCACACCTGCTTGCTTTCATGCTGCTGGATGCCTGCGCAGAGTATTAATTAAGCAATTAAGGCAAAGGAGGTGTCCGCTGGTCTGCAGCCCTGGTGAAATGCTCCCTTCAAGGACTTTGGGCTTTTACAGCACCTGCCACTAGTGGCAATCCACTGTAAGCTCCTGGGACCAGTGCAAAAGGCCGGCAGGAGTGGTTGTGTCTTAGTCAGGCAAATGCAGCATTTGAGCTGCACAATGAAACTGGCTCTTTCAGGGATTTTATCCGCGCAGAGGCTTGGCCTGACCTTTCCTTTCCTTTTTTTTTTTGGAGGGGGGAGCTCGCTCTGCTCTGAGAAAAGCATCATTTGAGCAGAATACAAAAGCTTTAGAAAAACTCCCATAGCAAAACCTTCCTAAGACTCTTTTGTAATCTGCAGTTCGGAATCGAATGCTGCTGTACTCTGGCCCAGCTGAACTGTCTTTGAGAGCCCTGGTGAGGGGCATGTTGCGCAAGCTCTCCTTGGGCCAGGCTGGCGATGGAGTGATGCTTCATCTCTGCTGCTCCTGGAGAATATGGGAGATGCTGTGTAAGTCTAGGGTTTATCTCACCGCTGTTAAGTGGGGGAAGGAAATGGAGGTAAGCCATCAGCCAGGATTTGGCTTGAGACCTTGAAGAATTCACTGTCTATTATCTTTTTAGCCAAATGCAAGAGAGAAGATGAAAAAGAGCAAAGACCTTAAATAGGGATTTGTTAATTGATGGGGCAGGCAGTCTGCAATGCTAACCTGGAGGCCCATGTGCAGGATGGGAGGGAGGGATGGGTTCCTGGAGGGATCAAGGCTATTTGACTCTTGGGACGACATGTAGCATTTGCTCCTTTGTTTCAGTGCTCCACACGGGGGTTCAATGGGATCACAGGCAGCCTGACTGACATCAGCTCAGTGACATCACAGATCCCATAGACTCAGGCATTGATGTCCAATCCTGCTACTGAAAGGTGGGATGTCCTGCAGTGCCGGGTGTCCCTGTGACCTAGGGAGCCCTTTGAGAGCTGACCAGGAATTTCCACTGGAGGGAGCAGATCTGGCTGCCCACCCAATTTGCCATGTCTGATGCGCTGAGCAGGACTCACCCACCACTTTCTCCCCTGAGCTTCTCAGAACTTCAGTCATTACTTTGGCTCACAATGGCTGATATTGGCAAACAACCAGCTAAACCATTGTCATAGCCTAATAGAAAGATTTATGTTGCAAGGGACCTCTGGAGGTGTCTACTTAACTCTTCTGCTCCAAGCAGGGCTAACTCAAAACCTTGACCAGGTTTCTCAGTGCCTCACCCAGATGTGTTTTGACAGTCTCCAGGGATGGAGATTCTCCCCACCTCCCTGGTCCTGAAGGTGAAGAATATTTTCCTTATGTTCAACGGGAATTTTCCCAATTACAGCTCATGCCCATTGTATCTTAATCCTCATTATGCACCTCTGCAAAGAGTTTGGTTCCATCCTCTCCATAGCCCAGCTTTAGGTAACTGTTTTCAGACCATTTCTCCATTTTATCATGGGCACTCTAGTTTTGATTTTGCCATTCATTCAAGCTGGGATGACTTCATTATTCACAGGGGTGGAAGCATCCTCTTAATTCTGTCCTGTAAATTGGGAATCAAAACTCAAAAGAGGATCAGTCTTGGGACAGACCTATTAAAACAGTCCTCCTGGTTTCACAGAGAGCTTGTCAGGAATTCTCTGAGAACAGCCCTTTACCTACTTGCACCCCATCCTCTTAAGAAATCTAGAGTATATTTCCCTAGTTTGCTAAGAGAACATCCTGTTGCACTGTGTTAAAAGCCTTAAAGTTAATATATTTCACATCTATTGCTTCTCTTTATCCACTGGGCCAGTTACTGTCAAAAAAATTGGTCTGATTTGAAATGATTTGTTTCTGACAAATCCCAGATGGTTCTTTTTCATCACCCAGAGATATCACATGTACTTATAAACTGAAGGCTTTCTACTTTGTTCTTTCTTCTTTCTGATATCAAAGCCAGGCTGAGCCAGTGATGCCTTTTACCCCCTCTTACTGCTGTCTCCATGCTGCCCTTCTTCAGTCCTCCCCTGCCTCCCTAACATGAGTTCTGGAAGATATGGCTCGGTTCAGAGATGAAAGCAGCTGGTGCAAGCTTCACCAGACCCTGCCACCTTCTACACATCCTGCTTCGCCCGTCCCAGCAACCGAAGTGAGTCTGACCAGCCTGCAGTTCCCAGGTTCTCCTTCGTCCTCTCTTCTGAAACTGGCTGTGACAGTAGACTTTCTGCAGTTGTTGGGGACCTCCTCTGATCTCCTTCATCTTTTAAAGAAGGTAGAGAGTGGTCTGACATTGCCATTAACTGGCTCTCTGAGCACTCTGGATACATCCTGTTTTGTCCCATAGACTCAGGTGGGTTGAGATTTCTCAAGAGATCCCTGACTTGATCCCTCCTCCGCTACTGTCATTTGTTCTCCTTCTTGAACCCCTTCTCTAAGCACAAAGGCCTGGAAGACCTTGTCAATGGAAACAAATGCAAAGGAGACATTGATTTCCTCAGCCTCATATGCATCCTGTGTCACTAAATGACCCATCCCATTCAAGAGCATACCCACACACCCCTTGTTTATTCCTTCCCTTTTAATGGTAATGCTTGAAGTCCCTTGTTGCTTTCAATTCAAGATGAGCTTTGGCTTTCCTAACACCCTGCCTGCATGCTGGAACAATGCTTCTGTATTCCTTCTGTGTAGCCTTTCCCACCCCTTCCACCTCCTCTATGTGTCCTTCTTATGTTGGAGCTTGGTCAGGAGTTCCCTTTCTAGCCAAACTAATCTACTCACTCTCTTGAATATTGGTAAGGATTTTTCTCATGCTTGGGGGAAGTCATCCCTAAACACCTGCCAGTTCTCCTGAGCTCCTTTATCCTTTAGAGCTACCACCCATGTGATCCCACCTCCCGGTTCCCTGAAAAAACAGAAGTCTGCTCTCCTCCCCAGACCTCCCCGGTCTTGTGGTCACTGCAAGCAACACCAATACCATTATCACATCTCCAGTCAGCTCTTCCTTGTTTGAGTAGCACATCCAGGAGAGCATTATGTCTGGTTTGTGCATCTAAGAAGTTGTGTTAAGAAGTTGTCCCAGACATCCTCCAGACACCACCTGGAGGGTTTATCTCCTGCTCCATTGCCCTTCCAGCAGATGTGAGAAAGACTAAAGTCTCTGAAAAGAGTGAGGATCTGCAGTCTGGAGACCTTCTTGAGTTGTTTGAAGGAGATGATGTCTACTCCCTCACCCTACAGTGGCCTGTTACACACTCCCGCCACAATGTCACCCGTAGTGGCCTCTCCTCTGAGCCTGACAAGCAAGGTCTCACCCAGCCCGTCACCCCTTACATAAGAGTTCTACACACCTCCTCAAACAAAGCACATTCCCCTCCTCTTGTCTGCCTCTCTTTCCTTAACTGCCTGTATCTGCCCACCACAGCAAGCTTTCCCACAACATATCACTTATTCCAGTAATATCACAGTTCAGTGTCCACACATGGAGCTCTGGCTTTTTGCTTCCCATGTGTTTGTGTGACACAGGCCCCCTTTGTCACTTGACACGAGTCCCTTTTGACCCTACATTATACTTTCCAGGGGCTTCAAGGGCTTTCTCATACCTGTCACCCTGTCACAGGTATTTACCACCTCAACCTCCATTCTCTTTACTCAACTGCCAGCTGTTATCACTATCTCACAGCATAGCCAGTTTAAACCCCTCCTCACCAGCTTGGTAAGCCTGTTGGTAAAAACATTCTTGCACCACTTTGTCAGGTGGATCCCATCCTTGCCCAGCAGTCCTTGCTCACCACGGAGGGACACGTGTCATATGAGCCAAAGTACTGCCTATGACACCAGCCAAGTGTTAACTCATGGGGTGACTCCTTTCTGGTTTCCAAGTCTTTCTGGTTTCCCTTGCAGGATTGAAGGCAACAATATCTGGGCTTCTATGTCCTTCTTTCTCACCCCTGCAGCCCTACAGTCATTCTTGATTTCTTCTTGGCAGCAGCATTGCGTCCATACCAATTTGCAACAAGGCGTAACAGTCTGAAGGCCAAAAAAGCCTCAGCAGCATCTCCAGAACATCCAAGATTCAGGTCACTGGCAACCTACAAACCTCCTGTGATGTAGCTCAGGTCAGCAGATGCGTGCCTCTGTCCTGCACAGGAGGGAACCTGTGATGACCAGCACCAGCTGCCGCCTTCTGCTTCTAATGCTTTGTTCAAGTCTGGCTGAAATCTCCCTTCATGAGTTTGGTCCCCTTCCTTGGCTATGAAGGGTCTGCACCCATTTGCTAACACAGATCAGCATGCAGAGAGGTCATTTCCCATGCTGCTCGAAGTCACAAGTGTCCAGTTTCCCCCATCATGGAGGTTTTCATCCACAAGTCCTTCTAGCCCCATCTCTTGCTGTCCCTCCTCCTTTGCATCATAGAGCTCAGGCTTTTTTGTCTCTTCAAGATCTCTGTGAAGACCCTGTCGCTCTCGTGTTCATCCTCCCTGCAAGTGCAGTCTGCTCCTTGCCCCCACAGCTCCTTCATCTGCCAAATCAGCATCTCAACCGACACTCGCCTCCTGCCCAGGAGCCCACCATCACCCCCAGCCCCAGGAGAGGCACCAGCCTCTCCCGGCAGTTACAGACCACTGGTGCAAGCCCTTTTAATGAGGGACCCACCAACTGAGAAACAACCAACAGAAGCAGTTAGCTGGAGAAACCTCTAGATGATACCAGCAGAAAACAGAAGCAACAAATTGGATTTAAGAAAAACAAAAACTAAAACAGCAGATAGAAAAATAGAGACGAAAAGAGAAGTAGACGGACAGACAGACAGATAAATCTATCAACCAGCACACACATAGAACAACTGCATGTGACGTGTGGGAGAAGAAAGAAGAAACAGAAAAACACCAAACCCCCTTACCTAAATGAATAAAAAACAATGAAAAATATCCCACAAAAAACTGCTGGAGGGAACAAAAAAAAAAAGACTAAGAAAAGCTGCTGCCCCCCCAACAGTCTCAAAAAGAAGGCCTATCTAAATAATTAAGCAATAATTGTTTCACCTTGCCCTGTGTCAGCATGTCACTCTTATGTACCCTCTTACGTTTCTTCACCTAAAGAACAGCCGGTGTTGTAGGGAACGCTGAATATTAGCAACAGGAGGAAGAAAGGCTTGCACAGGTCTGTGGTGTGCAGGGGAACATGCTAGAACAGAGAGACAAATCAGTCCTGGCAGGTCAAAATTCAGCACGCCGAATCCTGCTTTTTTATACCCCAAGCTGCCAGCTGAGACCTATGCAGCATGCTGTGCGCGGTGCTAGCCTGGTCTTGCCCCACGTACTATGCTCATTATGGAGTGAAAGTGGTTGTGCTGGACAGGGTCACTTCTCATTTTCCTGATCAGCTGCAAAATAAGAAGGTAAAGGGAAAGTTTCTTCTACCCTCATTGAAATAACATCTATCTGAAACAGAGTAGTTATATATGTGTGCATATAATTTATGTAATGTATATATGTATGTATTTATGTACTGTATACATATGTACCTGTATGGCCTTTAAGACTGTGACTTGAGCTCTGATATAAATTACAACATTTTTTGGGTGCAGCATTGATCTGAAAAACATTTACCTGTTCTTGCATTGCATGCTGCAGCGTACAGTAGAGCCGCTGTCTGCATGAACCCTGTCCTGCAACCTGCTTGTGCCCAGAGGTTCACCCACTGAAAATTCAGCTGCTTTTTAATGAGTATTTCCTATGTAAATCCATCGTTCTGCAAGGTGTCTGTCAGCTAGTGAGAGGATGACCATTGCTCATCCACCACAGCTGGCCTCAGTGTAAGGGAGCAAGATTTAGGGAGTTTATAAACTCTCGGTTTTCCAGCACCGCTTGCCAGAAGACCCCAGACCGAGCGCTTCAGCTCTAGAGAGCTGCCTGACTTGCAATGGGTTGGCAGGCACCTTGAAAGTCAGTCGGTCTATCTGATGTCAGGGTTTTCTTCTCCCAGAAGTACAGGCTGCTGTGTGGGAACCCACATTACCTGGGAATTATTCTGACAGCGGGACAAAGTAAAAGATGAATAAAAATGACTTTAGTCCATCAAAGCATGGATCAAACCTCAATTGCACAGCTTGTCAGAGATACAAAACAGGAAACAAATGTGTGCACAAATGTTCACATTTACTGAAGATCCTTTTCTTTAAGGTCTCTCCTCCAGTGACTGCGGAGAGATCGTGGCGTTGATCCAGGCCAGGATGAGTCAGACCCGCTCCTGGGGAATATGCATGTCTGCAGTGGTCCTCTTGCTGGACAGGAGCCCTGAAGCCTTGCTGGACACCCTTATTAATACCTCAGGAAAGCAGGGCTCTCCAATGACAGCAGCCTCTCTTCTTTCCCCAAGCCTGTTTGTTTCTTGAGTACAAACAAAGAGAACTGGACACAGGGGAGTGTCAGCACACACAAGTGTATCGCTGAAGAATATCGAGCCCTCAATCTCATTTTCCTAAGCTTTCAGAAAAAAATATCAATTCTCTCATTAAGCTTTTCAGCAAATGTGTCTTACGTGGGGCTGAAGGAGAAGCACATGACTAAATTATGTTATTTGGATTGGTAGATGCTCTGGAAGACATTGGACCTGGACACAACACATGGCGTAATGGAAACCAGAAGGACAGCTATGGAGCCAGTCCAGCCCTGCTTCTTTGGGGAGATTCAGAGTTTTCACAGCAGCGTTACTGGCATGGTGAGAAAATGAACTGTCAGTGGAGAAAGAGCAAAGGACAAATGACGAATGTGAATTTGGTGTTATTCACTGGGCAAATGTTTAAACTTGCTGAAATTCGTCGAGTTTCGGGTATCTGTGATTGTTTGGGCTGTTCTCAAGCACCTACCCAGCCCAAACCCTACATCACAGCAAAGAAGCCAGCATAGATTGCCATGCTTTGCCATCCCAGGCAGAAAAGCCAGTTCCCTGCCTGCAACGACAGCTATGGTACCAGCAGGCAAGTAGGACCGGTCAGGTCCTCCTGACATAGCCGTGAGAGCTTCAGATGCTGCTCAGCAAGTCAGTACAGTGCTCTGAACCATTCCCACCATGGGGAGGTATGCCCTGTGATTTTGCTGAGGAGCAGAAAAAGACCCCTGTGTCACAGAAAGGATCATGAATCACAGAGGTGAAGTATTTACAGGTGAAGTAATTCACCAGTTTCCAAGTCAAAGTCAGTAGTGTTAAGAGCATCCCCGTCCCTACTTTACCAACCTGAAAAGGTTGACCAGGGTTGGCAGCTCTGATGATTCAGTCCTCAGAGAGCTGTTATTTTTCTTACAGCCCCAGCTGCAAGAGTCAGGGGATTACATGAGACACTCAGTCTTGAATGAAAATCATATCAGAGCCAGACTTGTGACTGCAGAGAAAAGCTGGAAACATGATTCCTAACAGCTCCAAAAAATAGAAGGCAAATAAACAGAGCTGGAGTTTATTAATTTTTAAAATCTCATTATTTTTGGACAGCATAATGTTTTCCGAGACCTGAGTCAAGTGTTTTGAACGCCAGGAGCTGGTGAGGGAGCTGTGGAGTGTCTCAGTGCTCTGCTGCCCACATTCATTGCAATCAGATAATGAGCTATAGACAGGCTTGTCTCAAAGCCACCATCCATGGTGTCTGTTCCCTGACAGTGTTTCTGGTATGTTGCCGGTGCATATTTTTTTTTTCGTGTGATAGTGTGCTTGATCTCCAAGAAGAGGTTGTAGAAGGAGTTGAATCAAGAAGCATGGCACATCCACGCACTCACCTCAGCATCCCAGAAGCTGAAATTAAGTCTTGGAAAAATGAAAGTGTTGGCTCTTAGCCTGACTCACTTAGTGGCCAGCTGTGCAGTCCCCCATCTCCCCCTCCGCCTGAGCCTTGTGGGGGAGCCGGTCAGGACAGGACCTGGCAGAGCTGGGGTAGACCCTGCAGGGCTGAGCACAGTGTGGAGGCAGAGCAGCAGCAGAGTGGTGAGCTGATGCACTCCCCATGTGCAACTTGTTCACAAGGACACGCGGTGGTCTTCCTTCTCCTGCCCCTTCCTCTGCCCTGATGCTGTCTGCTAGCGCTGCTTGCCAGGCTGCACGGTGGACAAACACCACCAGCATCTGAAGCAGACCATGAGCAGCTCAAAGGAGCAGCTGCATAGACAAGGCACTGCAGCCTGGTCAAATGCAGCACTGAGAAAAAGAAGTGCATCCCTTGATTCAGCTCACCCAGCGCATCCGTGAGAGCTCTAGAGCTAGCAGAGCTCTTGGATAAATGTCCTCAGGTGACAGCAATGAGTGGGATGACTCAGAGATTGCCTTGTTGACATGAAGTGAGCTTATTCTGCAACCTCCATCTCTTCTCTGAAACTCATGCCTTGGTATGAGCAAGCAAAAAGATGAGGGGCCTCTTCAGTAGGAATTGCCCACAAGGCTGGTGCAATCTGAGCTCTCCTGTGTCATGTTGGAGCCCATTGCTGATAGGTGGGTCAGGGTGTTGTGCTGAAGAGGATTATTCAGGATACAAGGTACATGCTTGGAGGAGGCAGGCGAACCCTGAGCCCTGGGGGAATGATGGGATTTGTCCCCTGAGGTCTGTTCTCCAGCTGCCAGGACTCAGTCCTAACATCTCCCAAGCTGTCCTGGTGCAGGTGGGTATCTGCATGTCTTGGGTGCTGTCTCTCTAGCTACACATTTTGAATAATTCAGCCCTGTGTTTTTTGACATACTCATTAATGTTGTATTGGCAATTCACAGCCCGCAGCATCTTGTCAGCTATTGACTAAGACAATATTGCAGAAATGCCAGGAACAACGCAAACCTGACCAGCTCTCCTGTTCCTGCTTAGGCAGTGGCTATGATCACCTTCTACTGAATAAGCCTGGCAGTTTGCAGATGGTTTCAGAGTCTTTGGGATTAGTCTCAACCAATTTTGGGATTTAGCTTCTCTGAGTCATTCCAGACTCCCACATCTGGAAGTGAACTGGTCCAGACTGGACAGGAGAGCCCTTTGTGTTGAGTTCACAAGCATCCAAATGTGTGCTTGAATACATCAGCCAAGGTGAGTGTGACTGGCTGGCCCAGTAAATGTACAGGCTGCATCCAGGGCTCTCATCTCCCCCAGGAACTCCCATGTCTCATCCTGGACATCATAGCAGGTTGCAGCTTTGGCTGCAAGGGCTAAGTTTCCACCACCCCTGCTCAGCACAGTTGGCCAATATGCTTGGGAAAACTTCTCCCTCGGCACAGCCCTTGCCCGTTCCCTACTCAACCCCCAGCATGAGCTGAGAACAGGGTCAGGTCAAACATTTTGCAGCTCTCCATGCTCCAGCCTAACTCCTGCCTGTGCCTTTCTGCCATTTCCAGAGTAACCTGGCTCTGAGTGACTGATCTGGGTCCTGTGCCCAGGGCTGGCAGCAGAGTCCATGCTGCATCTGGTGGAGGGGGAAAGTTGTTTGCTCAGGCCAACAAGGTCATGAACTGAAGCACTGTTTTCCTTGAAACATCCCGAGGCTGCTGCTTATGGAGCACAGAAATACCAGTGTTTGCAGGGCAGGCCTAGAGTTGGTTGTGTGCATGAACTCCCAGGTTTTCCTGCAGCAAGTGCTTGGAAACACTTCAGCAGGAATCACGACTCAACTGAAAAGCTGAGGGTGTGAGGGGGCGGAATCAAAGCATCTCCTCTTTGAGTATCACTGTCCCACACGCCACTTCCCAGCATGGTCCTTAGGGGAAGGATGCACACCATTGGGGTGGTTTACCAGTACACTGAGACTGTGGCAGGACTATGATATGGCGTATGCTGTACAAAACCAGGCTGTGATTATTTG
Organism: Balaeniceps rex; assembly: GCA_013401315.1. Lineage (NCBI taxonomy): Eukaryota > Metazoa > Chordata > Aves > Pelecaniformes > Balaenicipitidae > Balaeniceps > Balaeniceps rex. The sequence goes on from VYZW01045083.1 coordinate 213,851, forward strand.
ATACTTGTTCCTGTCTTTCTTCCACTGGTTTATGCGTTTCTCCATTGTGCTTTTTTTTTCACCCCGTGCCTTCCTAATTGGACTTACCAGAGCTGGACAGTGCTAGCAGCACAGCTTCTCCTCCCCAGCACTGGAAGGGGAAGGAGGCAGAGCATCCCTGCTGTGGGATGAGGACTGTGGGTCCTAGTGGGGGCATGCATTGAGGTGTTCAGGCCACCCAAACCCCAGGAGAGTGGTAGCTGGCTGAGAAAGAGACTGTCTGCTGCAGCTCCCAGAAAATTCCCCCCCCCCCCCAAAAAAAAAAAAATATTATCCCTTTCCCCTGGGACCAAGCTGGATTTCATGGGACAGTGGGGCAGAGTGATGATCTCTTGCCCAGGGGGCTAAATCATGCCATAGTCCTGCTGAGTGTCTGACCTTCACCTCCTACCACCAGAGTGACACACAGGAATAAACCCCACCAGGAAAAAGCAGCATTCTTGAGCCTCACTGCAGTGAGTAATGACCTTCCCATCCCATGCCCTTCCCCAGGCACCAAACCGCCTTCACCCCTGGTACCCGGGGCACCAAGCCTTGGTGGCTCACACCTCTGCTTGCACATACCCCCATGTCCACAGCACACATACTCAGTTAACTGGAACCATGCACTTGCTGGCAGTGAGTTTGGACCTTATCTCACCATTCTCCAACGCTGCTCCTCTGCCACATGCTGTTTGCCCTGCCAGCACTTGCCTGCTCTGATTCTGGTCTCTCCTTGCTAGCAATGGTCCAGCAGTGAGGATTCAGACCTGGCTGTCATGGGCTCCCCATGACTGCTGCCAGAACTGGCAGTGATCTGACAGCCACATGGCACCAGTTCGTGGGCTCCTGGAGGGAAAGACAGTGGTTGGACCTGTCAGGAATTATCTGCTCCACATGTCCCTGGCAGAAGCATGATAAACCATGTTGTAGACCCGAGCACATAAGGGCTGGGGATTATTTATACAATACAAACAGTTCAAGAACCAGGCTTCTGTCATGTCCCATGGCTCGTGGTGGTTTGACTGTAGGAGAGAGTTTAACCATTTCAGGAGGGCACACAGGAAAAGACATGTGGTCTCACAGGTCCTGAGTGGTTAGAAACTTGCAGATTGGCAGAATGGAAGCAGGAAAAGTTTGCCTTCAGCACAGAGGAGATATTTATAAAATGGGTAAGAGACTTTGTGATGGGTCAGTTGGTTGTATGGGATCATATACAGGGGATGAGGAGGAGGAATTGGCAGAAGTGCTGGGTGAGGCTCCTTGTTTTACAGAACTGTAGCCTGAATCTACTGTGGTACACCAGCTGGAAAGTGCCCCTGGTACAAATGGTGCTGCTAGTCTGGCACACGTGGAAATGTAGATGATGTCCAAATATGTCATTACAGCCAACCAAACACAGCAAGCAGGAATAAGAAGTGTTCATGAAACCATAACTTCTTGAGGGCTCAGGGCAGGTTTGTGCATCCCGCTACCCAGCAAAGGGCACATCGTTGTGAGAACAGGGCACCAGAAGAGGGGTATTTCAGTGCCAGTCTCCCCAGTGGCGTAGGCACAGAAGATATCTCCCCCCTGCTCCTCCTGAGCATCCTCCATCGCTTGGCCATGAACATGTGAGCTCTGCTGGCATGACACCTTCATCACCACCCTGCCACCACCCTTCCAAGGTGCAATGAGCTCATCTGAACTCCTGGCTACTAGGAATTCGGCCATAGTAAAATACATTTTTGCTTTTTAAGACACAAACAATAAGGGGTTCCCGTCACCCTGTACTGATCCTACTGTGGCCTATTGCTCGGACAGTCTTTGTCATCCACCTACCTAGAAGTACTTTTTATTTGTCCCCAGGTCTTGGGGGAAAGTGTTGAACAAGCACTGATCCATATCCTGATCTGCAGAAAGCCTAATTTTACAGGAAGTCTTTTTGTGAGATCTGTTAGTTGGTTCTTAGTCCATTTATCAAGTGCTTGACTGATGCAATTTGGTGTTAATTTTAGCCAGGTTTCCTAAGAAAGCAGGAATTATGTGATATTACTGTCTGTCAATCCTGCTGTTGCCACCTTCCATCAAGTTCAGCTGATAGAGCTCTCAGAGATACTGTGTTCTTACAAATACCATGAATGTATGTAACCAGGCTAGAGGAAACATACCCAAATTAGTGCTCTGCTGAGAAAAGCTTCCTTCTGAGATCAACCAAATTGCTAGACACATGAGGAAACACACAGGAGGCAGCCACAGGAAACGAAGCGTGATCATTTCTGCTGCCTGTGGAGCAATTTTTTAAACAGAATACTCCGTGACAGTAAATCAAACACCCAAGAAAATGTTAAAGCCTCTCACTTTGAGAAACAGATTAAGCTCATGTAAGTAAGTGCTGCTCCTGGAAAATAATAATAGTAAAAAAAGGCAGTTTCCTGGGCTGGGGAATTGAACTGGCTTAAAACAAACCACTCAGCTGTAGCTCTTGGGTCAGCTTCACGTGGTATAGCTCACTGGCCCAGTTTGCCTCAAATCCTGGTGTCAACAGGGAAAGGATGCCACCAGACTGGAACATGCAGGCTGGTGTGGGGTAGGCAAGACTGCCTCTTTTAGCAGCAATGCTGGCTTATGTGACCTCTAAGTGAAGCCCTACTTAACAAATGAGCTTCACCAAGAACAAGTTATAGATATTGTTTCATCTCCACTCCTTGAGCACCCAGATCCTGTGTGGCCATCTCTGTTATTTCCACTGGAAGTGAAGTTGCTGGCCTGGAGTCCCCTTTGTTGCTTTGCTTTGCTCTCCCAGCTGTCCAGCATTAGCATTCACTGCATCTCCAGGATGCTCTCGTTTGCTAGAGCCGGTGAAGAGTTACCACCACTGGGCCAAGACTTCACAAGGCAGCTAGTGTGGGACTCCTGGGGAGAGGTATCCTGTTGATTGAGCTCTGCTTTGCCACCTTACCAGTTACAGGTTGAAATGGCTCCTTTTGGGAAAGAGTCTACTTGTATTTGTGGTTTCCCTTGTTCCCAAACCACTTCAGAAACTCCTTATTGTTCACTGACCTGCCAGCCATGGATTTTTTTTTTTATTGTCTTCAGATTTCCTTATCAATTTCCTGCCTTTTCTTGCTGCAATTCATACCAGTATCTGTGGCTTCTTTCCCTTTCTCCATTCTTTCCATGTTGCATTTTTATTTCTAACAGCCTCCTTCATTTTGCCACTAAATCAGTGTGGACTTTTAGGCAAAATTGTCTTATTTCTTTGAGGTGAAATTATGACCTAATATGCTCTCATTAAAGAACTTCCTATCTTCATTCACTTTTTTTTTTTATTACATTTCCCTCCAAATTAATTCCACTCATAATTTTCCCCAGCTTTGGGAAAAGAGTCTTTTCAAAGCACCATGGGAGTGTGTGTGTCTATAGATATATAGAATTGGTTGGGACTGTTCTCTTTGTCTATATTAAATATAGTCAGGTCATGATCATGGGTCCCTAGGCAACCACTGACTTCCAGCATGGTGATTAATTAATCTTTATCCATCATAATGAGATGCAAAATAAATTGCTTCATGTTGGGTGCAATACCTTTTCTGTTAAAAAATTACTGTCTCTAATGTGCAATAATGCTAATGACGTTTGACTCCTGGCTGCACCAGGTCTCTGGTGTACGCATGCACAGGGCTGTGATTTCTCTTTCTGTGCCTCACAGAGCACTGGGGACGTAGCTGCTCATCTTTCTGCCTGAGCTACCTGAAAGACCTGTAAGAAATCCCGACCACTATGGGGATGTTAAAGAGGAAGAGGGGGAAATGGCAAAGACCTTTCCCAGACATGGTCCCTTAGGGACTTCAGAGGAGTCCTGTGTAGAGGGGACGGAGGAGCATGTGAAGTATGCCAAGGTGGGATCTCAGACCTGCCTGCCTCTTCCTAGAGCCTTGCCTGGATTTTCTAAGGCTCTGGTCTGTATTTTCCTGCCACTGACGGCCAGAATAGAGATGACATCCAGTCTGGAGGGTGCGTGGTGGAATTGTTGAGGAAAGAGGTAGCAGAGCTGCTGGCAGAGAGGAACCAGCTGAGCAATACCAGAGATCTCCAAGGCCAGGCACCAATCTGGCTTGAGAAATCAGTGTCAGCACCAATCTCTGGGAAAAAAAAATGGCAGCTCCTCAGAGGTGCAAGCAGCTGCTGGTCTCCTCTGCATGTATCTGGTCATGAGGCAATCTTCTGAGACCCATGTGTTGTCCTTGGAAGAAATGAAGGTCCAGTCCCAATAGGGGCAGAGTAGAAGGCCCATGTCCCAAGACCTGCATTCACCTCCATCCTCCAGGGAGGAAAGAAAAGCAATGGAGACAGTGAGAGACTTGGAGTCTTGGTGCATAGGTAGATTGTAATAACAGTCTGCTTTTATGTGGCCTGTGATCACCATGTTTGTCCCAGGTCAAAAGGCATGTACCATTTACATCATAGTTACATATTGGTGAGGGGCAAGACAAGGTGTCTATCTGAAGGCTCTGCCCTCTCTTTGGGCTTCTTCCTTCCCTTGAAGTAAGCACTGGAGAGACTGCAGAAAAAAATGTTCTGCAATTATTACCTAGAGGAGGGCTGGGAGCTCAGGCTGCCCCTTTAACCCCAGGTGTCCCAAAATCTTGGACCAAAAGTCCCACTGTCTTGCTTCCTCCCTGGCACGGCTACTCATTTAATTCAAAGTGAGACCATTTGAGGGCAGAGACACAGCAATCAGAGGCATAGTGTGGCAGGAGGATAAGCAAAGAGGAATTTGCCCCTGAGAAGGTGCAGGTCTACCCACTAAACACACCCATAGTCCCCACCAGACATGGGGCCTGGTCTCAACGTCACCAGATGATCTGTGTCCAAGGGATGGGCAGGGAGACCTGGGACATGGGGTGCCTGAGTCAGGGAGCTGCGGAAGGATGAGGAGATGCAGCAGAGATGCCACAATCTGCTCCCTGGTCCAGTGTGGCCAGTTCTATCAATTTCACTCCTGCCTGTGACAAATCAATCTGAAGCCCTTATCCATTGCTCGTTTAATAAATCCCCCTCCTCTGGTTTTTCATCTTCCAAGGAGATTCGCACACAAAAGACACCAGCCCTGTGCTCAGCCTGTGAGATTACCAGTGGGAACACAGTGACTGATCTCTGGCAGGGATGCTCATACATTATGATTTCCAGACGACATGTCTGCAGGGCTGGCTACGCACCAGGTGTGAGAGCAATCACCCAGTCCTGCTAGCCCAGGATAGGGTGAAGAAGACAGTAACAAGAAGCTGGGGGACATGGGGTGAGCTTTCTAGTCTGTTCAAGGGCTACTCTGTGAGAAAACGGAAAGACTTGGTGCAGAAGGTCACTGAATGCAGCTATCTGAGAGCTCAGGGGTGGGAAGTCCCAGGACTCCCCAGTCCCAGATAACTTTATCTGGTGGCCATGCACCTTCCAGCATTTCCTTTGGCTCCAGGTCCTTCCTCAGCCATTCTGTCCCACCTTCTTTTTTCTGTCCTGCCTTTCTGCCACAGTCCTGCCACACTTGCTGAATTCCCTTGACTACTGAAATCTTTCCCATGTCCTCTCCAGAGCCTTTGCTTCCCACACACTTCTGATGGAGTAATTGGAATCTGAGCACCGAGTACAAAGAAGACCATGCCACAGTCCAGAGTGGGACTTTTTGTGGGACTCTCAGCCCAAAAAGTCTTGGCATACTTATTCTTAGGGCAATAAGCATCATCAAGAGCCTATGTAAACTTTAATGAGGAATTGGGGGGGAGGGGGGGAAGGAAGAGTAGTTAAAGTATTTGCAATGTATTAAGTAAGTCTTCCCTTGTAACAGCATCTCTTACTCACTTTTGTTTAGCAATAGAAAACCTTAATAGAGAAAGGTCCCTTGTCTGAGAGCCTCTCTGATGTTATTAAAGAAAGTAATAACTGTGCTTTCTGGGGTGGGGGAATAAATCAATTGAATGATACTAGGCTAAGGTGCTGTCATTGCTGGAATTTGATTCTGATTTCTGTAAGGAAAAACAAGGCTCAAAATACATTAACATGGCCAAAAAGAACAGCAAAACAGAAAATATATCTCTGGTGAGACATCAAATTGCAAGTCATTGTTGGAGCAACACAGCTTCAGTACATTCAATGATCCATTTTTCTGAGACCTGGCAAACTTACATCACCCATGAAGTTGCTTAATCCTTTCAGTGGCCTCATCAGTTGAGAGCTTCCAGCAATACTGCAAAGGATGCGATTATGCCCAGGTAAGCCAGCATCTTGCTACACAGAGGGAAATAAGGAAAAGATAAGAGGGAGAGGAAGGAATTAGGACAGTGGAAGAAAAGCCAAAGAAGGGAGAAGAGCCACACAAAGCTGTTTTCCCAGCATTTTCAAGGCTTGGTTCAGGTACGCAGGGTGGGTATTGAACTCATCATTTCTGGCAAGGTTTCTCAGGAGCTGGGTGATGGAAGGATGGATTCCTTCATCCCAGCAGTGGGAGGCCAAAATGGCCAAGTTCATTTCTTATAGTCCATCATTATCTTGATGGATCATTTCTTTACATCTCTTTTAAAAGGACCCTAAAACCAACCAACAGATGTTTGGATTTTCTCCACCAATTCAGCCCTGCCCGTGGCATGCCAAGGTCTGTCCATTTGTTTCCAGTCTGGCTTTCTTGGTTTGCCGTCTGTGATCTCAGAGGAGAGCTCTGTTAGACTTTTGACAGCTCAGATCTTCACACATCCTCCTACCTTTCCCAGGAAAATCCTGGTCTTGTACTGGGTGGTTACTGTAAGTCTGCAGAGGGGGACTGAAGTAGGCCAAATGTATACGGAGCCAAGGGATGCTCCATTTAGGATACCTTGCTAAGGGTGTTATTCACGCCTGAGAGTGAAGCCCTCAGATATTAAGGAATAACATAATTCAACATATTCTGAGCCCTTTACTCACCTCATCTGTAAATATTTGCATGAGGACTTAGGTAGCCTGGAGATCACTTCCAAGGTAGAGGGTGTAAGGTCCAGCACACCTGAAGCCAGAGGTAGCTTGGACAAAGCTTCCTCTTACCAAATCTGTCCCAGTGCTGATCATACTGTGAAGGACACTCTCTATAGTCAAATTAAAGCCTGTTTGCTTGACAGAACATGTGCACAGTGGACACTTTTATTGTTTACAGTGTAAGGAAACTGGCTGAGAGACCTCTGAACAGCAAAGGTATCGCTCCCACAAGACAAGCTATCGGTACGTTTCTGTCTGTGCAGAAGCTTGAACCAGGTTTATAAATAAAAGAAAGCACAGAGGAGGAGATGAGGTCTGCTCTGCATGGAGAGAGGGAAGGCAGAGGGGCTGAGCCGCTCAGGGAATTGTGGTCCATGCCCTCCCGGCTTGCTGCAGGTCCAGCTCTGGATGAAGAGTGACTGTCATACAGGTTGCTGCCCAGTTCTTATGGCTGGTACACATCTCAGGGACCCTGGGTGAGGAATCCCAGAGCAGAGAGAGAAGTTTTTCTGTCAGGTCTGCTCTAGGATTGTTTTACACTTTCCTGTGGTTTCATAACTTCAATCCACACTTTGCAGTTCCAAACTTGACCTGATGCCCAGGGTAAACACCAGACTACCCTCTTTTCTGTCTCCTCAGAGCAACTTGTCTGGATTCCCACTGTCAGTGGGGAGTGGTCATGCTTCTGGGAGCAGCTCAGCTGCATTTCTTCAGACTCTTCTCATAGCAGGAGATTCCCTGTGCACTAGAAGTGCCAATTTCTCTCTGTCAATGGTAAAAGCAATCAAGACGAGAAGCTCTGGGGAGCAGAAGATGGGATGCATCTACTTTGCACACAGCTATGTTTGGACAGATGAAACCCAACCAATTATTTCCACTTTTAAACATGCCAGGCTCTGGAGGCAAAGCCAGGTTAAAGCTGAACGATAGGAGTTGTTGCTTCTCCTTGAAGATGATGGCTTCAAACTGAACAGTTCGTGCAAGTACACAGGGTTATGTACCAAAGGGACAAGGAGCGGGACAATAATATACCCTACTCCAGAAGGAGCTGAGAGATGCTTCACTGCACTGGCCAGTCCTGATCAACAGCAGCAGTCAGCTGGGCACTGCGCACACAGTCTTTGATTGGGTTTTGGGCTGGCAAGTGCACAGGATTGCTGGATGTTTGCCATTCTCCCTCTAACCTTCTTGCCCAGGTTAATCACTACAGAAAGAGACAGGGGCTGTGTGTATATTGCAAGCCGAGGCCAGACATCTGGGGCCAACAGCATCTGGTTCCTGGAGCATCTCTGAGTTTCAGGGCCTCCATCAGGGAAGTGATTTGCCTGCGGTGAGAGCTGCCTGCTGAAACAGGCAGGAGTGGAGAGCAACCCTTTCCAAAGGGTTAAGCTGAGCAGTTCAGAAGATGAGTTAAGTTACTTCACATCATCTAAGCCTCTCTAATGAAACCTCCTCTTCCCGTTTGGAGGTAATCTTCCTTTGATCAAACCCTCTTCTCTTCTGATGAGAACACAGAGCAGTAATCAAGAAGCTAATCTAAGCCAGAGCAGCCTCCCAGACCCCTCATAACCCAGAGCATCACGCTCCCGGCAGCTGCTTCTTTGCCCTCCTTCTCCTTCTTGGTCTGTGCCAGGCAGCTACATCTGCACTCCTGCTCCAGCCTTCCAGCCCTCCTCTGGCAAGCAAGCCTTGCAGAAGCCCTATATGTCGCTGCACCGGGGCAGGTGGTGTGCCCAGCTGCTTTTGCAGGGCACATGGGCTCCTGAAACAGGAACCCTGAGCCAGCTGGAGTGCAGAGGTAGATCTGTCCACACCTTTTCCTTGCAGTGATCTCCCTGCAAAGACCAAAAGGGCTTTTAAAATCCAAATCCAGGTTTTATTAGAATACAAACTTGAAAAGCTACATTTCTGAAAGAGGAGGAACTCAGAGTGACTAGGCCAGGTGAAATAGAAATAAAATACCTTATAAACAACTCTTTCCCTTCCCGCTGTGTCCCATGGATGGGTCTTTACCTCTGGCTTGGTTTTATCTAGCTCAGTGGCTTTCTGAGTTGCAACAAAATCTTACTGAGTTCCTTCTGGGCCCCAGCACATCTTTTCCTTTCTGTCTCCTCACCAAAACAATTCCCCTAGCTGGGAAAACGCCATCCCACTGCATGGAAAATCTCACTGTGCAGGATCAGGAAAGTTACCCAGAAAGAACAAGACCCACCATGGCTGCTCTGATGCTGATATAAATTACAACCTACAGCAGGCTGAAGAGGGAGTCTCCTTTGCCTTTCCTTCCTCCCTCAAAGGAGAGACAGGAGTGATTTCGTGGCAATACACCTGGGAACATACCAGGAGGCCCCACCCCTGACTTGCTTTTTGCATTTGCTCAGACTGCTAGATAACATGACCTGTTGTCCAGACATGGTGCACAGGCCACAGAGATTTATCCACATCCTCCCCGAGCAGTGGGTTCTGACTCTTGGCATGTCAGAGCATCTTATGAACACTAAGCAGCACTTAAGGTGATGAACAAGCTGCTTTTCTCCCAGCATGATACATGTGCATTTGTTATCCCCCATGCTTTCATCTTTGGGTATGCACTTACCGCTTAAGAGGCATACCCACTTAAGGTGTGGGACTTAGATGCTTGAAAATGCAAATTCAGGTCTGAACATCCAAAAAGAAACATAGAAGCAAGTACTCTAATGGTAGAGCCCCTGCAATGCTCCTTGCACTGAGGCACCTGAGCCTCTCTGAGCACCAGAACATTGTGCTCTGCTCAGCAAGAAGATGCAGCTCTGCAGAGCAGAGCCGGCCTCATACAGAGTGGCAGGTGCTGATCAGCTGTGGACAGGAACCTCATCACTCAATTCCAAAGGTGGGGAAGCTGGGGGGACCCCAATGAGTATGTCCCAGGGCTGCTTGTTCTCAGGCAACGCAGCTTAATTTCACAGGGGCAGATTGCCAGAGGATTGCCATGGTTGATCTGCTGGTGCCAGGCACAGAGGTGTTGCTCGTCTCCCATGTCTAAAGCTTTTGGGTGCTGCAGTATTGAACTCTCTGGGATTAGGAGGAATTCCCACCACAGACCCTGTCCTCATTTTCTGCATGTTGGAATGGGGAGCTAGGTGTCTGGTGAAGCCATCTGTAACTGTCCCACAAGGGGTGAGATGATATCTCCCTCTGCCAGCAGCAAGCAGTGAGAAAAGTGGATGATCTCTGCCCTGTATTTAGGCATAATTTTCCATCTGGATTTCTCATGCTGCCTCCCCTGGGGACCTCAGCTTGGTTTGCTCCTTCTCCTGAGTGTTAGATGCTCATGAGTGTGTGGTGCTGTGTCCTACAGGGGGTTTCTGCATTTCCCTTGGGAAAAGGCGGCCTGCACTCCACGTCCTACCTGAGAAGTCTCTCCTCTATCTTTACTCCTGTTGGACCTAATGTGGACACAACCACAGAGCCAACATCCCACTCTCCGGTGTGAGCTATGCTGTGACCATGTCAGATGGATCCAGACATGCAGGGCAGAAGAGCTGGGAATCCTGAGTTTGACAGTCCTGACAACCACATCTGCAAATGAGGCCTTTCAGCAGTATCTGGGTCCTGCTGAGGCTCTGCAGGACTTGCCATCCACGGGACAAAATGCAAATGTTGGGCAAGTAAAGCTCTGAGATCTCCAGGACAACGAACTACTACATTTGGGTACCCAGGGTGACTGCTAAGTCGCTCTGTGGATTTAACCTTTGGTGTATTTATTGTGCTCTCTTCACTCAAATGGGGAATTTCTCCTGGGGGTCTTTTCTCAGCCCAGTGCTGCCTATTATCTCTTATTGATCTGCAAGAGAATCATAATAATAAGAAAGGCAATTGCTGGTAAAATCCGCAGAGCAGGAAATGAACTGCCGCACACCACCGGCATATCGTGGCAGCCAAGCCTGAGCCATGCTGAGTCTTGCACCTGGGGATCCGGGTTGTCACCACGGTCAGGCCAGCGGCTGAGCGGCAGAAAGCAGAGCTGCACTGGGAACATGGCAAGCATGGCAAGTGGTTCCTGACCTGGAGCGCTGGGCTGGATGGGGAGGGCAATGCTGTTGCACACCCGTCTGCCAATCCTGTAGGCACTTTTTTTAAAGCATGGTTGGCTCAGGAAAAGCCACCGACTGATCCAGTTCAGTGAGCCACTCTGAGAGAAGGTAAAAAAGAGGGATGATCATGGGTATGTTCCTGAGGAAGAGATTTCTGAGAGCAGGGTGCTTTAAATCAGGAGGAAAAGTCAGAACAAGATCCGATGGCTGTGACATGGCGCTTGAAGGAACAAGCTGAACATGAGGAGCAAATTTATAACAGTGGGGGGAGCTGACCATTGGGACTGGTTGCCAACAGGCACAGTAAATTTCACATTAATTGCCATTCGTAAATCAAGCTTGCACATCTTAGAAAAGTCTGCCCTTTGTCCTCAGCCTTGGTGAGAGCTGGGTGCAGCATTGCTGGTTGGGCTTCTCTGGCCAGTGTTCAGTGAGAGGTCAAGCTGGGTCCCTCCTAAAGACTGAATCCTCAGTAATGAGCACCACAGAAAGTCCTTCAGGCATGCCAAGGTGTGTCACCTCTCTTGATGCTGTGTCCTGCCAGGCTGCACAGGAGCCTGCCCCCTCCTAAGGCTTTTCAAGTCTCAGAGATTCATTATCACTTCATTAAACGTAATGGCTTTGGGACTTCCAAGGAAAAACACCATCTGGTGACCCTTATGAAGGGTCCACCACAACTGTGCTGCTGCTCAGCATTTCAGGGCTGAGCAGACCTGACACACCTCTGCTTCCAAAGGGCAGTTGGTGCTTCTTGGGTCTGGAGCCACCTGCACTTTTACCTGGTGTAGCCACATATTGCTGCTAAATGGAGGATGTCTGCTGTCCTCCCATGTGGGGCTGATCCTACCTTCACCCTCCCTCCAGCACACATGTTCACTTGGCTGGGGCAACAGCCTGAGCTGGGAATGGATCTGGCTGAAAACTATCTCAGCCTTCCCTTCCAGTGGGAATATGGCTCTTCCCTTCTGCACAGGGGCTAACACTGTTTCCAGAGAAAAAAACAGGGATGGCTGTAGGACTCCCCTTGGGACTGTGAATCTCCCCTCTTAAAAAAAGAAAAAAAGATACACAAAATTTTTATGTCTTTTTTTAACAACCCTCCCCAGCCCAGGCTGGTCAGATGTGATGCTGTCTGGGTCCTGTGCTTTGCTTGCCCAGGCCCTCCCTGGGGAGAATGGGGACACTTCCTTGTGGAGGCCCTATTTCCAACAAGAGAAATCAGTGGCAAATTGAGTAATGTGTGGATCAAGCATCCCTGAGGAAGACGTGGTTTGCACTAAGAAGGGAGCATGGGGCCTCCATCCACCCCAGGAAACCTGAGTGCTGGGGAAGGGGATATGGGGATAGCTGCTGCAAAATGCAGCTCTCTAAACAAATGACCAGAATCATGGATTATTTCTGGCTTTCTCTGCCTGGATGGAAGTAGCAGGCTAATAACTCCATGGCTCAGCACGTGCTCCCACAGGACAGAGCAGCTCTCCCTGTGCAGGATGGCAGCATGATAGAGCATAGGTGCATTGTTCAGGACCCACGGCTGCAGCCTGTGATTAAAGTCAAGGTGTGGCATAGAAATCAAAGGTTTTCTTCCAGAGGGGAAGAGCAAGAGCTGGCCTGAAATTGCAGCCACAGCCCAGCGGGACATCAGGTTTCCACTGTGGGAGAGTACAGCCTCATTGCTTCTCCTCTGCTCCTTACACATGTGTCATGGCAAGGTAAGCCAGCATTGCTGCTCTGCAAGCTAGAGACCTAATGTGCCAAGAGTGATGCTGTGGGAGATGCCTGATAAAGCTGGAGAGTCTCATCACTTTTCACAGGCTTGAACCCCTCCAGTTTCTGCAGGGGGCAATTGGGAAGGTTCATTCCCATTCACTGGGGTCCATGTGCCCTCTAGCACCACCTGGACATGGTAGCATTTGGGGTGGCAATCAGAGGATGTGAAACAGCCACAGACTAAAGCTGTAGAGTAACAAAGAGGGCAGGAAACCTACCTTCTGCCAAAATCTTTGTGAGCCTTGAAGAAAGGGATGATTTAAGGTGTCTTGTGTCACCTCCTGGATCCCAATTAGTCATTCTGGGACCTTATGCAGGTCTGTATTCCTGGGATACCCAGGTGAGCACCTCCTTTGCAAGGATGCCAGAGCACAACACAGTAAGTATGATTCATCCTCTCCCCTTCAGGGCTGTGAGAATAAACCCAGGGAGACTGGACCATCCTGCACAGCCACAGTTTTTCAGAGAGACCGAAGCGGGAGCACAGGGAGGTGCTGACAGCTTGAGAAAGGCCTGGCTTTGCTGCACTTTGTGTGGGGGACACAAAAATGCTCTAAAATGAAGTCTTTGTCTTGAGAGGACTGGATGCGGGGAGTGCTTTTAAATGCAAATGTAACTCCCAGAGCAAAATGCTGCCAACTTCATGGAGGAGATCAGAAATCCTATGTGCTGTGGGGTTTCATCCAGGTGCTTCAAAAGGGACCTCACCTGCACAGACACCTCCAGGTTTCTACTGTCTTTTTGTAAACTATGATTAAAAAAGGTGGAAAAACCCATCCCAAACCCATCTCCCACTTGGTCCATTGTCTGAGGACTGCTGCACTGCCTGCATTTCTGTGTTAGGGTTTTCTTGTTGGCTTCTGCAAGCTGGGCTCATGAGTCAATGGTCAGGCTCACTTCGCTTTGCCTGTAATGTAAGGGCAGCTGTCTGAGCAAGCTGCCTCAACTCCTTTTGCAGGCACAGTCTCTCCAGCTGGTATCAGCTGTCAGTTTGGAAATGAGAGGAAGATCTCACTGCTCTTTAGTGAGTGCAGGGAAACTGGAGCTGCCTTGAGAGACACCGGCTCTGGACCCTTCGCTGTGAGTCCTGGGGAAGGCAAGGGTGTTGCTGATGGTGGAGTGAAATGATAACTGTGAAGCTATGAGCAAATGGTGAAAATGTCCTTGACAAGGATTTGGATAAAGATTTTGAAATAATGCTGCATGTTTGCTTTGGAGAGATCACCCCAAAAATGACAGGGAAAAGAAGGAACTTAACACGGAAAAAATCCCCTGAAAACGTGCCCCAAAATGAGCTCCATCTAGGCTTAGGAGGAGCATTAAAATTTGTGAAAAGAGGACATGTTTCCATTGGCATTTATTGTCCGAAGAGTATAGTTTAAAGATTCTTGCTAGAATGAGAAATAAAATCTGGAGAGATAACATAATGAAAAGCCAGACAATCACACAGCCTTACCCTGAGAGTCAGGCAGCAAAGGATCAATCAGATTTCAGCCCTTGACATAAAAGAAGTGGGTTCTGCCTTTTATTAAGCTGATACAGTGAAAAGAAGACCTCAGGCAAAATGCTGCTCCCCATTGTACCAGGGAAAGTCCAGAGGGCTCCAGTGAATCAGAGAAGCAGCAGCAGCAGCTAATCCCCAGGAGAAGGCTAAGTGGAATGGGACCATGTAAACGCTCTCCAAAGAGCGGGCACCGTCCATGCGGGCACAGTGGGCTGCAAGCACTGCTCCTGTAACGACAACTGGAGTACAAACACTGTGTGTAGGTAGCAGGAGCTCATGATTTGGACTGGGAAATTGGGAAAACTCCATTACAAGCAAGATAACCAGGACCATGAGCAAGACCAGAGTGGGAGCTGAGGCAAGGGACAGCACCATGCCCTGGGGTCAAATCTGAAGGCATTGTACCTGGTGTAATGCCCTGTGATTGCAGACTGGTGGATATACACACACGCAGAGCTCATTCCTGACCTAAACAAGACAAAACTGTAATGTTTAAAGAGTTCTGATGCAATCTCACTGCTTACCAGGTGCTGGGTCTACCCCCAGAGCTGCAGGGCTGCTATGGTACCGTTGCTCAGAATCTACACACAGGTGAGCTGCTGCATTCTGACTAGAATAAGGCCAGGAATGAGTTTGTTCATGCTGTCTGGGTCAGTAGCAGGCCTTTGCTTGTCCTTTATGAGGAGCTCAATTAATGCAAGTGACTGTGTCCAGCAGAGAGGGGGAGGCTCTTTCTGCAGCCCTTCAGCTGCAAACCTCTTGGACTGACAGGAATGAGCACTCAGTGCATTGAACACTGCTGTCCAAAGCAGCCCAGGAAAAAGCTTCTTCCTGATTCACCAAGAGCCTTGTGGGTCCAGAGAGCTAAGGAGCCTTGTGGGTTTGATTGCTGAGCCTCCAGTGGATGGTCAGGTACAAAACACCTTCCCTGCACTCCCAGGGAAATGTGATTCTCTGCAGCAGTGTCTGAATGCACTTTCTACTTGGTTTTGCTCCCATTCCCATGAGACAGACAGACCACACCAATTGCACCAGAATCCACAGAGAGATAGAAATTCTCCCTCCCTCACCCAGTGTTGGATGGATGCAAGGACAAAGCGTCAGCACCGCCAGCCCTTCAGGAAGGTATTAAAGGAAGCTTTCATTCCACAGGGCTTAAATTTGTGCCTGAATGAAACACTCCACAAGTACAATGCCACCCAAATGAATAAGATGCAGAGCTTAGCACTGTGCGCATTCTGCATCTCAGGTTTGATATTTAATTAGCAGTTGGAAGTTACTCTCCTGCTGAGAGAGGCTATGGATCACTAGGAATAAATGGTCACACAGAGGCTTTCTGCTCATGCCATTCAAGGCACAGAGCAGAAAACAAGGAAACTGGCACCTCTGCCCACCAGTGACACGAGACTTTGTAATGACTGTGAGAGTCTCAGGAAATTGCATTAAACCTCCCAAGATTCAAGAAGCTGATCCCACAGGTGGGGCCACATCACAGTAGGGGAAGCACACAGGACAGGACGTGAGCAGACGGGATGTGGCAGAGCAGCGTAACCTTCATGGGCAAGCCAGAGAGGGGCCAGAACAGCTTTGGGACCCCCAATGCACCGGACGACCCAATTCAAGAGTGGTTCCTTCCCCAAAGCAGAGGACAGGCCTTCACAGGGAAAAATCCACTCACGGCATTCACCTTTTTCTCTCTTCACTGATTTTCCATGACATTGGAAATGCTAAGGGAGAATTTTTTACTTTTCTTGGTGCAAAATTTTGATCAGCTCTTTCAGAAAGTTGCTGTTGCACTGCACAGAAACAGTAAAGTTCAGGCTCTCTGTTGCAATTGTTTTCCTTTCTGGGATGTGCCCTTTGTAGACCCACCAGAAGGGGCTTTCTCTCTCTGTGTACACAACTGGAGACCCTCATGCAGCCAGCTTAGAGCAGATTGCATGAGGATGATGAGGAAACAGACACACAGATGGACACAGACATATTTCCAGGGCTTCTTTTCCACACGAAGTGGGTGCTTCCACCAAAGAAAACAAAATGAAGTTTCCATTGAAAGTATTTGCATGCAGAAATACTTGATGGTGGCAGCCTGTGGCACCCAACAGAGACCCCCAAGAGGTCTGCCTGCTCTACTGTGACCTTCTGTAATTTGGGGTCTGCCAATGACCCTCCCATAGAGGGGTGTGATTTCAGACACTTAACTGTCCTGCGCTTTGTGAACATGTGCACAATTGTCCTAAGAAATACCTTCAGCTTGATTTGTGGAGGTCAGGTGTCCCTAACAACACTGAAGCATGCCCAACTGCAGTCTGGGAAGCTGCTGCTGTTCTTAAACTCTTTTAAACTCTCCTTCTCCTCAGAAGAAAACAGCTCTAAGCTGCAGATGCTCCCAGGCAGGGTGCCCTGTCTTTGGAGGCTGCGCGGACTGACAGGGTAATTCAGAGCACACTACACCAGCATGGCACGATAATCTCATGCTGTGGTTTCAGGAGGTGCCTTCAGCTGCCACCGGCTAAGGTTGTCTTCAGGCAGCTGGGGGTTTCTGTACAAGAAATCCTGGGGGACTTTGTATGTCTGACATATATGGAGAGGAGCGTGGTGATGGGGTGGCAGCTAAACCCCTGGGGCAGAGGGGAGAGATGCAGGAGGGATTGCAGAGAGATGTTTACAGGCTGGTCAGGGTGATGACAGCCCGTCACTGCACTCAGGGCCCTGACCCACCTCTGGTGCATGTCCTTCCAGCATGAACTTCTGAACAAGTGACAATAATAAGACAGTTGTGCAAGACAACCCAAAAACCAGCTTCCTGCCATCACTTGCTCTTTGACTTTCATGTCTGGCACTGACTAATGAATATGGAGATCATTAAGTTATGGGAAAACTGGAATACTAACTTTGCTGTAGGTTTTTGAACTCTACCGGTCCACAAATACAACTGATGATATTTGTAGTAAATGGTTTACCATAAATTTTCAGAATATTTACTGAATATGCTGCTCACTCAGAAACCACTCTGATCTACATTTCCATAAGAACAGTCAAAAAACAATAGAAAACAATTTAAAACAGGAGTAGCTGCTGATGGGCTACTGCTGAACGACCATTTTTCGACTGAAAGTAGCAACATTTTAAAAGTTTATTCAGTTTTACTGAACGTGAAACCATAAATGTTTTACAGTTCCATAAGGCTCCTTGTCTGAGTTCCTGTAAGCACTTGAGGCTAGTAGGTCCACTGGGTAGTTTCTAGGGCTTCAGTGAGGTTACTGAGATGAGCAGTAACTCCCACTGGGCATTAAATCCCCTCTGATAACCACTGGCCAGAGTGGGGCCCTTGGAGACCTCGGTTACAAGCCCTCAATACACCCTCACGCAAGGATAAGAGAAGAAAGTCATGCACAGCTGTGTTTTGAATGACTGGGGCCAGTTCAATCCCCTCATTGGAGAAATGGGGTGGTTCCAGAGATGTGGGACCCTGAAGAAAGTGTCCAGCAGTTGCAGCTCCGTTTGGATCTAGCACATCCCAGTTTCCCACAAATTACAGGTTCACAGCTCTGCGAATGCTCCTCCTCATCACAAGCAAGTATTGCCCAAATGTGCCACTGAGCTGCGAGAAACCTGTCTGGAAAAGGAGCAGCCAGCCTCAAAATGCCTTCACAGGAACAGGGTTAAAAGGAGGAAGCTTGGAGGAAACCCAGTGCCCTTGTTGTGAGAGTGTGCAAACAACATGGAAGTAGGACAGGACAGTAAAGTCAGGACTTTACATTCCCTTGTATAAATATGCTTGGCAGGTTGGCCAAGCTTTAAAATTGCATTGGTCAGCCTTAGGGCCACATGGGAACTGGGGAGCAGGACAGGAGTCCTTGGACAACAAGTGACCCCCACAAGAGTGGACTTATCCCACTGGGAAATCCAGAAATCTCCACCAGGAGGAATGAGGCAAAGATGCCACTTCTTGGCTCCATATTTCCTTATTCCTTTACCTCCTGCAGTATCTATACCAGCCCTTGGTGCTTTAGTCTTTCAGATTAAGAAGCTTCTAACCAAGGAGGCTCTGGGTGTTAATTTTTGCTTGACTTCCTTCTTCTGTCCGTCTTCAGGCTTGATGCTCTCTTTGGCTCAGTGACTTGCAGAAAGCCTTGTCCTGAAGAGGTTCCAGTCTAAGCTAATATTACAGATGAACTGAGCCCCGGTATCACCATTTCACAGTGTGACTCTGGGCACAATGAACAAGCAATTTATCTAGAAGGCCTGTGCAGAACCAGGGTGAACACAGATCCTCCATCAGCCCTGTGTGAGTCAGGAGAGTCAGGACTGTCATTTCCTACAAGATAAATAAAAGAGAAATGTCCAACAGGTAAATAAAATGGTCTGTATTCTCCTAATGCAGCCAAACATTGAAATGCTTGTTCCCACCCCAAGCCACAGAGACAGTGATCGCAGCCAGCACGGCTGCCTTAGAAGAGCAGTGGCTGGAGGAAATGCCAGATCAGGGAGCAAAGCTGTGCATCTCCTCCTGCTACAGGACTCTGAACAGGCTTGTTCTGCTCATCTTGCCTTTCTAGCTACTACCCAAGTGCTTGAGGAGATAGAGCTGCCAGAGCAGTAAATGCCATTTTCAGCTAGAAATGATTTCACTGAGGAAAGACTTGAACATTAAAAAAACCTCCCAAATACTTATTAGATCTGTAAAGAGCTTTTTAGCCACAAAATTCTTCCTTTCCTGACCTTCCCTGGCTCTGGCACTAAGGGCAGTGGCAGTGGGCTCCTAAGCTCCCCCTGATTCTCCTGGTCTGATCTTCATGTTGCTGTACTTGAGATCTTGGAGATTTAAAGGACAGTCAGGACCTTTGCAAAACAGCCTGGAAGGAGTAGCTCCTCCTGCTGCCAGAGGAAGTGCAGGCATTTTCCCAGTGATGCTGCATCCCCTAAAATAAGCATTTCCCTGGCTAGCAGGCTTGTTCTCTGCGGGGTTCTTCCACAGCCCACTACACCCTGCTCAGCTTAGAGGTTTCTATCTGCTGTTCATCTAAGTTTTTTCCTTCCTTCTTTTCCTCCCCCGATGTCCTGCTTTGTGTTTCTTCCAGAACATCCTTGTCTTGTGCCTGCATCCCATGGTGAGATAAAAGGCCAGCTGGACCTCTCTGGTTGTGCAGCTTTAGTGCTGAGAGTGTAATTCCCCATCACAGGTCAGAAACACATGCCAAGAACCTGGAAAACTTAATCCCTGAAACACTGCAGACCAACAGCCACAAGTGTCACTGCCGCAGGAGAAGAGTCAAGGCCATGGGTGACCCCAGTGCCCTGGATCCTGCTGCCACAGGGTAGTCCTCTCCGTGGCTGTCCTGGTTTCAGCTGAGTTAGAGTTACTTTTCTTCCTAGTAGCTGGCATAGTGCTGTGTTTTGGATTTAGTATGAGAAGAATGCTGATAACACACTGATGTTTTAGTCGTTGCTACGTAATGCTTAGACTAGTCAAGGACTTTCTTTTTCAGCTTCCCATGCTCTGCCAGGTGCACAAGAAGCTGGGAGGGGGCACAGCCCAAGATAGTTGATCCAAATTGACCAAAGGGCTATTCCATACCATATGACGTCATGCTCAGTATATAAACCGAGGGGAGTTAGCCGGGGGGCAGCGATCGCTGCTCGGGGACTGGCTGGGTGTTGGTCGGTGGGTGGTGAGCAGTTGCATCACTTGTTTTCTTTTCCCTGGGTTTTGTTTGTCTCTCTCGTTCTCCTTTTCATTACAATTATTATTATTATTATTATCATTATTATTATTATTACTATTATTATTATTATTGTATTTCAATTATTAAACTGTTCTTATCTCAACCCGTGGGTTTTCTTACTCTTGCCCTTCCGATTCTCTCCCCCATCCCACCGGGGAGGGGGAGGGTGAGCGAGCGGCTGTGTGGTGCTTAGTTGCCGACTGGGGCTAAACCACGACAGTGGCGCTTGCTGCGTCGCAGTGAATGGGCACTTCAGTGACTGTGTCATGCTTGCTTTGAAAAAAGTTTGCACCCCAAGAGCCTGTGGGTGCTGTTAGACATGTCTCTCTGTACTCCCATGGCCAGATTTCTACTTTCCCTTGCTCATAACAAGAACCAAGCAGGTTGGGACAGAGAGGGGACAAGCAGGCCATGGGGAGCAGATGGAGAAATGCTGCCTGGTGACGGGTCATCCTGCAGCAGAGCTGGCCCCACGATTAGCCAGACTACCACAAGTTTCCATCTAATCAGTCCTACAGTAATTAGCCAGGAATAAGTTCTTCCTCGACCTAAAGGGTTGTTGTTATAATCTGTGGGGCAGCTGTTATCTCATTAATTTTGGAAGTGCTTCAGAAGTTCAGGTGTAATTACCCAGCAGTTGCAGGGAGAGGAAATTATGGGGCATTGCCCTGGTTTTAATATATGAGGGGTTTTTAACCACACATACACTGACTTGGTGCTGCGGAGTGGTAGGGGTGGCAGGAGGGCCAAGGAATGAGTGCTGCAGGAAGAAAAACACACCGAGACAGATGTAGCCACCAGAGAAGCAGCACCTGATGCATTCAGGAACAGAAGCAACAGCTGGTTTGTGATCAGTGTACCTGGGCTGTGCGTAGGTACAGGAGCAGATCTGTGGTGGATATGCACTGGGAATATTTGATGTGGCAACTGGGCTTTGTGGGTCAGCTCTGCTTGTCACACATGGATATCTCCTACTGCTTCCCAAAAACAATAGCTCTTGAAAGCCATGCACTGAATCAGTAGACCCTTCTGCACATATCCCCTGCATGCCTCAATGCTGCCCTGCTTCAACCCCAGCATAAATCAATGCCTCATAAATGCACAAGGATGAAATTCTGCCCCCGTGGTTCCTGCTGCAAAGGTCACCCAGGGATGTTACAGAGGGGTGACGGGTGCCAGTGCACCACTGGAAAGACCTTATGGCCGCTGTTCAGCTCCAAGAATATGTTCTGCATCCCAAAATACAGAAGGAGAAAAAATAGCAGCATGTGATTCACATGGTATCTTTGCCAGCACTTCATGGCCCCAGTTGCCAGATTGGCTAATTCTTTATCATTCAGTTCTGAAAAGTGAGCAAAATACCTGGGGGAGAAAACAAGAGGGACAATTCACTTCTTCCAGGAACAGTGACTGGAAAATGATGACATGAAATTTGGCATGAAATGGAAAGGCCTGAATCACAAGTTGCAAACCTCAGTGTAGGCTTTGAAATATCCTCACTGACTCCTTTCAGGGCTAGATCAGACGAAAAGTTACCTGAGCAGAAAAAGCCAAGGGCCAGGCTTGCTTCCAGGCAGGAGACCCACAAGCCTGGGAAGCATCCTGCCTGCAGCCCAGCACTCCCATCACAGGAAGTGTGCAAGCAAAAATAAGACACAAGCCTGCCAACCCTGTCCTCTCAGCATTGTCCTTTTGTTTACTGGTACAATGAGCTGATTTTACCTTTCTGGGAAATCCTTTGAGGATCTGGCGTGGGAGTCTGGTGAAGAGCAGCAACCAAGCATGACCTGCCAGCGCTGACACACAAACACATCAAAGCATGAAGGCTGGGACAGGCACCCCGAGGGTGCTGCAGAGTTTCAGGTCCCCAGGAGCCCTGCAGGGAACCATCCAGCTCACGGCCCCGTGTCATTCCGTGATGCTTGCCAAAACTGGAGGCAAAAGAAAGGGGCAGGAACCCCTGGAAACCATGCACCGGGAGAAATGTGGACAAAGGAGATCAAGGCTGCAGCAAGGCAGGATGGAGGGCGAGGGTGGTGGAAGGAGTACCCCAAAACAGGGCAAACACAAGAGCTGGGTGTGAGGATAGCTGAACAGAACCTGTTTGCATCATATTTTGATGAGCAGGAAAAAATCAACAGTGTCTGAAAGATTTGGAACAAATCTTACACCTGTTCTTTGTTACACCAGTACCTGCAAAACTGTGGGGGGTGCTCTGGGCAGAAAATACTTAAACTGAGCCCCTCCAAAGGGCTAGGGGTGATTCGTGACCTTCTGCTCTCCAGTACAGAGTCCCAAATGCTGCCCCAGCCCTTAACGCTCCTTTCAGCTGTAGTAACACCCAGAGGGCACGGCCAGAGCAGGACCGTGGCTGCTGGAGAAGGGTTACTCATCCCAGCTCTCCCATCCCCAGCTCTTCCCACTTACTCTGCTCTTGGAGGAACTCACTTTGCTTCACGCTGTAAAAAGCACAGCATGAACTGTCGGTGCCTGGGATGTATCTGGGTGACACAGTTTTCAGCGCGAATCAAAACAGACATGTCAGAGCACCCTGGAAACAGAGTCACTCAAATAATGCGTTTTCTCTGTTTTCTTTACCCTGAAAAAAAAATATTTGAAATTGTGGAAAATGACGGTAGATGTGAAGACAGCAGCACAGTCCTAGGGCAGAGCCCACAGAGATTCTGGCCTGGTTGATCCCTATGAGCTCCTGGATTTTCACATATTTTCCTGCATCTTTAGCCTCTGACATGGATCTGAAACTCTGCTAAGCATCATTGTTTAATTGGGTTCCTCGGATCAGCTGCTCCCTACCTGTCTCGGTCTCTTAGTCTGCCCATGGTCTCAGTTTGGGATCCACACTCCTCAGGAAGGATTTTTCTGTCACCACCCACTGATGCACTGGAAATGACCCTCAACTGCAGACAACACCAATTACACTACTGGGAAGATTTAGTCATATTGGTTAAAATTCATGTCCCCATTGGGTGCAGAGGTAATTAAATTTTACTATCATTATTGTGTAATAAAGGGCAACTGAAATTTATTTAATATGTGCTGGGTGAGAGGTGCTTCATTATAAAACTCAGTTATATATCCTTAGGGAACACTGCTCAGAAAGCAGAGAAACGGCAAGCAGAAAAGCAAAGATGTCTGGGAGGAAGGAGTGCATTTCTGGTGGTAAGGTTGCTTTGGAGCTTTGGATGTGGCATTTTGGAGAGACAGGATGCAGACACCCCAGTGCAGCTCTTGTACCTGCTGTGGGGACCTCCGGGCTCGTGCTCATGTCCCTAGTGCAGGAAGCCAGTGCTGTTGCGACAGGCAGTTCTTTCAGAGACGTGCGCTTGGAGAAAAGCTTCATTCCCTAGGATACATATCCTGGGTATGCTTTAGTTACATCTCACATGAATTATGGCCCGGATGTTGATTCATGCAAAAACTCTGCAGGAGGCACTGGGAGCATAAGGTGCAACATGACTTGGCGATGCAGAAAGAAATCTGTGCAAGTATTTTTCAGAGTTTCCCACTAAAAGCAAGCATTTGCAAACAGTCCTTTAAATTAAGGTTTAATTTCCCATTCTCACAAAGCCCATGGATGAATGTAAGTGCTCACCAGCGCTTCTAACCCTGCCATCAGTGGGAAGTAAAGCCCATAAGAAATTTGGAATTCCACAGGCAAATTTTTTTCAGGCTTCTTACGGGCTGTGTTTTTTTCTCAGGACTTTGCTTACTGCTAGGAAAGCACGTGGGAGCAAAGACTTCTGGCCATTTGCAGTTATGTATGTGTTGCGCCAGCAGCTCTGCTGGGTCTGTTTCAGTAGGACTAATTATAACAATAACCTGGAGGAACAAGTGTAGGGACTAGTTGGGATCATGCAGCTGATGTCATGACTCTAGCAGGTAGCAGCAGATGTTAGCACTTTCTAAGGCCTGTGAGTCATGGTCAGCTACCGGATGAAGCTCTGAGCCATTGTGTGATTCAGGGACTGACTAGCAAGTTGGATGAGAAAGATGAAGGAGCCTGATATGGTGCTCCAGAGAAACTGCCTTTCACACATAAGCTGCACCACAGTGCTTGCTACAAATGGGTGAGAATGGTGAGCCATCCGCACTGACACACTTTTCAGGGCTTGAATCATCTTTTAATTCAAAACTTTCTTGCTTTTGATAACACAAAGCATGTTTCGGAAGTTGCTTTGAGCTATTCTGTTGCCACGGAACTAGTGTCATACATCCTCTGCAAAAATACTTCAATTGCATCTTTTATTGATTCATTGATGGTAAAGGCAGAAGGAACCATTCAATCATCTGGTCTGATTTCCTGTGTGGCCCAAGGTAGATAATCCCATCAGGACGCTCTGCCTCAAGGCCAGAGGCTTGCCTCTGACTAAGATGTATCCCCTAGGAGGGTGCCCAGTCACCTCCTCTGAAGGTTTTTTCTGCAGGTGAGTCACCATGCATGCCATGTGCTTCCTTCACTTCTTGCAGAAAGGGCTGTGGCAGCAGTCACCTATTGTCATGATCCAAACTGGGCTGTCCAGGGAGGATCGTGGCAGTTCTGTGATTCCCTTGGGCTAAATTAAGGTGAAATGACACCAAACAATTGATTAAACACTTTATTGATGCCAAAAAGAAACCAACCTGAACTTGGAAAGTGTAATGGTAGGCAACCTGAACCAGGAAAGCACGATAGGCAATGTGGGTTCTAATTGGAATACTTATAAGAAGAAAGGAAAAGGAAGAAAAGGGGAGAGAATATCACCACCCTTGGGTCCCACGAAGTTGATGGTAAATGTGTCAGTCCTCCGGTGGTGGGCGCACTGCTCTTGGAGCACAGGGCCTCCGGCTGCGCCAGCGGCATTGGCCCAGGGTGGGAGAGGCAGGTCCAGAGCAGCAGCAGTGTGGAATCCTCCGATGGTGGGGGCATGCACGTGGCTCCTCGGAGTTGTGTCTTTTATAGGCTAGTTCCTGCCTCTAGTCTCGCCCCCTTGAAGACTTGTTCCAGAATGTTCTTCATCTTCTGCGCAGGTGCCATTGTGAGGGGGGTGGTCATGAGGGGTCTTTTGGGTTGTTGTGAGCCCCTTCCCCAAATGAACTCTGTATGACCTCCAGCCATACACAGCGAGTTGCAAGGCACATCAGAAGGCAGAACTGGGCATCCTCCGACACGCCTCCCAGCTCGCCTCTCACCTGTGGTGCTATGCGGACCCCAATTTATTGCTATGGAGACCTTAACTTGTCTCTAAGCAGACCTTAACTTGTCCCGCCACAATGTTTGAGAGACTAATTCTTTCAGTCTCTCATACCTATAGCCAAGGTCTCCGGCCTGGCTTGACACCATACTGTGGCTGCCAGAGGACTTCTGGAGACTTCCAAGTGTCTTCCCATTTCCCCTCTCTGGCCATGACATGGGAGGTCACCCACCAAGGGGTGGCTCTGTCCCACACAGGCAACCAGGACAAGTCCCTGCTGGGGAGCTGGGATGGGGGATCAGAGAGTTGTTGTCCCAGTAAAGCTCTTTGGGAGTGTGTATGCATTTCCACAGGCTGCAATCCCATGGGCACTCTCACCCCATGCAGACCAGCATTGTGTCTTCTTCTGTGAGGAATTATAAATATGGACTTGAGGAAAGAGACTCGCTCCCAGGGAGCACACAGCCAGCAGTGATGGCTTGACATAGAGAACTGGAGGGTTTTATGGGGCCCTAAGTCCCTCAGTGGCAAAACCAGACCTCCTGCTTTCGTGCTAGTGCCCTCACCATAGGGAGCTCCATCCGTTAGCTAACGGTTGCTTCCAAGAGGATAATACAGCCCAGAAAACCATCACTTGCTCAAAGGCAATTCCCATCTGGAGGAAAGGTGCCCTCCAGCAGCAGCAGTTCACCTCTCGTTAATGAGGGTATTCTCATTTAGCCTCGATTAATATCCTTGATGAAAATGTACTTTTGGACTCACCTTTACAGAAGGGTGTGAACCTGAGCACAAGTTAAGAGCCCTGCGTATTCAATAGTTGCCAGCAAAGTCAAAACCAATACACAAAATGGGACTATCAGCAGTCAGTGCCTGAGCTGCTTCAGAGCCCCACAGAGCTCCCCTCCAGGAGCAGAAAGCTGCAGAAGAAGCGTGGCAGCTGGGCTGGAGCCTGCCAAAAGCTAATGGGGATTCACTTGGCAAAACAGGAGGCTGAGTTGCTCTCCAGGGACAGTTTTTTACTCTGGGGCCTGTTTTAGAGCCCACAATCCTTACTTAAAAAAAGACTGTGCAGAACATGCCACGGATAATCATCTGGATCCTGACAGGCGAAGAAGAAAAGCAGTATTGATTTCTCCTCCTGAAACACCGGGGACAGATTTTTCGGTCCTCCATGCTCTGCTTCTCCCATGAGACAGAGGCTTTCACCTCATTACCTACAAACTCAGCCCAGTTACAGAATTGCTACCCAGTTATTGGGTTGCTGGTCAGGGTACAACTGGAGAGCCCAGATGACCTGTGGTTACGAATCCAAAGACTATGAGTTCTGACTTGTTCCATACAGCTTTCTTTCTGTACAGCTTTCTTTGCATTGCATTGCATGAGTTGACTTCACAGTGTGCTGTCCTGGTTTCAGCTGGGCTAGAGTTACTTTTCTTCC
>VYZW01045085.1:6877-24861 GCA_013401315.1 Balaeniceps rex
GTAACTATGGTTATGTCTATGTTCATGACTAGCACAGCGCAATAGGAATTGGTTTGTGGAGCCAAACGGTGCTGAAGACCCAGTGCCTACACTATATGTTCTTTTTAAGGTAGTTAATTTGGACTGGCTCTAGTCAGGTCCCATGGACTGTCTGCCCTTTAGCAGCTGGAGCACCCAAGTTGAGTTTATCAAGCGCATCTTCCAATTTTGTTTTGTCCAAAAGAAATCCGGCCCATCTGCTCTGAGGCCGTTCTGCAACATGAACCCAAGTGCTGAATGTGGGAGCTATTGGGACACTGTCTGAAAAGCACCTTCCTGATTTTAACAGGAATGCTAATGTAGGCACCCTCCCTCAACTGCCAGCTACACTGAGGTAAAATCGTAATGCAATATTGATGCTTTTATTTTATTACAAGCCACATTCAAGGTCATCACAGGAGCATTGGGTGAAATCGCTGTTTGTGATTGACGTCAAGGGCTTTGTTGTCATCTATTTTCCCATCTTTCAGCCCAGATGAAACATTCTTTAAAGATGTATTAAAGGCTTTGTACTTTGTACCTTTGTATCTTCTTATTTTGTTCCACTTTGTAACACTTAGTCCACTTGTAATTTCAAGAGGCTTTCAGTGGTTTAGATCAGGCTCATGTGTTCTACACCATACAACAAAAGCATTTTCAGAATTCTTTAGGATATTTTTCTCTTTTGTATCCTCTTCTATATTTCTCATTTGACTTTCAGAGATTGTTACATGCGTAAAAGTGTCTGCTAGCATTGTTCCCGACTATGATGACAGGTTGGGTCATTATCAAGAGTTCTCAGAAGTCAAGGAAGATGTTGGAGCTATTTATGAAAAACTGCATACTCATTTCCAACTACATTGATGAGAGTACCAGAAGAAAATGGTCAGGTTCCACAATTTGTTGACTGACGCTGAAGGAGCAGCTTTTAACTGTGGCGGTATTTTCAGTTTCATGCATGTCTGTAAACCAAGTGGAAAACTTGTCCTTTAACAGATGCTGTGCAAGAAGTCTTTTATGAACACTAATCATTAGTATGAACACTGTTTTGGCTGCCCTAGTGCTACAGCAGTGGTACCTCTTGATGGAGGCATAAATACCATCTTCCAGGACAGTATTTAGTTATGTATAGCACAGCTGTAGTGCATAAAGTGCTGACGATTGTTGAAGAAACAGGGAGGTCATCTACATGAAGGACGGATCTAAAAAGAAAAATTTCTAAAACTCTTAGCTGGTTTTAAAAGCAGTTCAGTTGAACTGTTTTTGAAAATAGCCAGAGCTGGAGCAAGAGTTGCTGAAAATGTTATACTGTAGGTCTGCCACTGACTGTCATTACAACGGGTGTATCCATCACACCAGTAATGCTATCTCTTTTTAGCCTAAGTAGAGGCAAAGCATAAGTGTGTTGTGTATTCAGTACCACACAAACAGGAATAGCAAAGTTCAAGTAAAATAGGTCTTTAAAAAATGTGACTGGTAGTAGTAGAAGAGTTTTGTTGAAAGTTTTTGTTTTTCCCCAAAGATTTTCCAAGATCGGAGCCAAAAGACTTTGGACAAACTGATGCACCAGGCTAAGAACAGAGAGCAGTGGGTACAGCACCATACAGGGCTGGCTTTTCAAGGGGCTTTTTTGGGAGGGCAGATCCTGGGATCAGGAGAGTCTCTTTCCAAGTGGCTGAACAATCAGGGATGTGGGTGGGGAAGGGGGAGTGAGGAGGGAGAGAAGGCTTTTGTACATGTGTTATCTTTCATAGGGAGGGGAAAAAAAAAGATACTGAAGGATAAGATGCCTGAGGAGAAAAACTAAAGTATGGGAATGGGCATGCTTTAGAGCAGAACAGAAAGGAGGGAGCTTGGCGAGAGGATATGAAAGAGAACCAGACTGCTGAAAGGGCATCCGTGTGGAAAATAGTCACCCAAGATAAGAGGTAGGCTGCAGCTCATGTATGAGTAAATACAGACATCACAAATTGGAACAAATTGGTGCCAGAGTGAGTATAGCTTTTAATTCGTGGAGATGCTGGCCTAGAATAGCTTTACTAGACTTCTCTGTTGGTTTTATCTTCAGCTGCTAAGAAATTTGTGGCATGCCAGCTATACCTTAATCAAGAGATCTGATTTAAAACTCAAAATGGCCATAACAAAGAGAGGAGAGGGAATAGTGGGTGTATGCGTGTGATTCCTTAAGTGTGTGTAGTTGACTGTGTCCCATGATTGTCTTGTGGTTTTATTAGAGCTAAAGCATGATCCAGTAGATAAGACAGATCAAGAAGAGCTTAAGGCTTTTCTGGGTAGCTGTAACTGTTTTTTAAAGGTGGCCGCTTACTGTGTAGAAACCTTCAGAGCTTCTGCTCCACAGGCAGAGAGAGAATGTTAATACCCAAGACTATTAACTTGAGTTTCAAATTTAATGTCAGTTTTGCCTCAGTTAGTTCCTTTAAACTTTGGCCATTCAGCAGTGTTGATCGGTCATCTGCCGTGAAGCTGTGCTGGCTAGCCAGTGCACCAAGGCTGCGTTTAGAGGGACAAACCCTTTTTTTTCCAGTTCATTGCAGTTCCTCCTTTCCTGAGGAAGGGTGTGGACATGCCTAGTAAGAAGCATACTAAAAGCCGCTAGTGTTACGGAGATGGTGTTCAAAACTTATCAACTCTCACCATTGGTATTAGAAGCCAGCTGGGTCAAGTGGCACAGACCAGACCACTGTTGTTTCTGAAGGCGTTTTCATTTGTAGGAATCATTAGCGCAACTTTACACTCATTGAGTAATTCAAGTAATGAAAACTTGACTGGTTTTGTAGCTGCTTACATTAACAGTGTATTCTGGTTATTTCCATCTCGTGGAGTAAACAGGGCTTTGACTGAGTGTGACAAATGCTTGTTTAGGTCACCCTGGGAACACATTTCTACAATTGTTTGGCAGTTCTTGGAAATCTGAATCGGGTCCTTTCCTGATTCAAAGTTTCACTGGTGAGCTCCCTCTTGCTACTTGTCACCTCCCTGCCCAGACACATACCCATGCCTGCTTGCACACCACAAAATGTTTCTCATGTTATCCCAAGTGACCTATCCCTGCAACTGTTACAGTATTATAAACAGTCAAGGTCCATTTTTGAACAAAACTCTTAACTAGGTACTGAGCTTGTCTACTTTGGTTTTTCTGGGGTTTGTTGTTTGTTTGTTTGGTTTTTAGTGATTACATTTATGAGCCAACTAAAATGAATTTTGAACCAAGATGCTGCAAATCCACCTGTAATTTTTCCTACAAAATTACAGCAGCAATTATAACTGAGCAAATTTACAGTATCAAGATTTGCTTGTAGGTGACTGAAGAACAGGACAAACAGATAAACTTATCAAACATGCTGTAAATGTGCTATGATTTGTAATAATTAGGTTTGGGTCTTTTGTTGTTTACAAAATAAATTATTGGCAGATTTGATATTGACAATTGAACATATTGTGTTCAGGGATAAAACATGTAGCAAGATAAACCATTAGATGCAGCTGAGACTCCAGGCATATAAACAAACAGCAGGAATTTTGTATTGTAAGTATGAATAAGTTTTTGGGTTTTGTTTTTTTGTTTTTCTTAACACTGGTATATCATGGACATTTTTTCCCATAGTTGATAAAGCACACCCATCAGCCCAATTATTAGTAAATGTGAGTCTGACCATCCTGCATAGATGAAACCTGCAAAGAAACCTGTACCAATTTTGCCAAAAAAGTAGCTTGCTGAAAGTAAGAACTAATAACAATCACAATTGCTTTATCAACTAGGGGGGAAGAAAGGTCCATGGACTGGATACCAATCATTGTTTGTTTATCTTTTTTACATTGGCAATTGTGTTTTCTGTTCCTTTTCAGCAGGCATAACTATTGTCCTGGTTTTGGTTGGGTTAGAGTTACTTTTCTTCCTAGTAGCTGGCATAGTGCTGTGTTTTGGATTTAGTGTAAGAAGAATGCTGATAACACACTGATGTTTTGGTTGTTGCTAGGTAGTGCTTACCCTAGTCAAGGACTCTGTTTTTCAGCTTCCCATGCTCTGCCAGGTGCACAAGAAACTGGGAGGGGGCACAGCCAAGATAGTTGATCCAAACTGACCAAAGGGCTATTCCATACCATATGACATCATGCTCAGTATATAAACTGGGGGGAGTTGGCTGGGGGGCAGCGACTGCTGCTCGGGGACTAGCTGGGCATCGGTTGGCGGGTGGTGAGCAGTTGCATCATTTGTTTTTCCTGGGTTTTGTTTGTCTCTCTTGTTCTCCTTTTCATTGCAATTATTATTTTATTTCAATTATTAAACTGTTCTTATCTCAACCCATGGGTTTTCTTACTCTTGCCCTTCCGATTCTCTCCCCTATCCCAGCGCAGGGGGGAGGGTGAGTGAGCAGCTGTGTGGTGCTTGGTTGCTGACTGGGGCTAAACCACGACACTATCAAATATACTTAATCAAATGAGCGCTTACTTACTCCAAAGTGGAGCATCTTCCATCCTTATTTTTTTTGCTTTGATTAAAAAAAAGGCTGTTTAAAGTTCATAGTACAGAATTTAAACACATGCGTGAGAGCAGAATTGTTTTAGACCACAAACATCAGGATGGTCAGATCTGCATTCTGTTTGTTTGCCCAGTATTTAAATCAGCTTGGCTGTCTCTTTATTGCCTCTGAGGACTGTGGATGCACTTCATCTTAAAGAAGCTGGTAGATAAAATAATCTGATTCAGGCTCTCTGTTGAATTCCAGTTTATGGTATTTGAGTTTAAGAAATTATTTTCTAGCCAAAGGTATGGTGTTTTGTTTTGTTTGTTTTTTCCTCCTGTTGTTTAGGGAAAGCTGGTATTGCTCAGTTTAATCAGCTCAACAGCCAAACATCGCACCTTCAATGTTTTTGGTAAAACTGATCCCTAAAAAAGTGCTAAAGTAGTAAGGTGAAACCAGCTGTAACAGTGGTCATACTAGATATACTTTTGCAAATCTCTACATATGACTTTTTCACTGTAGTTTTAATATTGTTTTTTCCTTTAAATCTCTTCTATTCTCATGGCAAAGGTTAGAGCCATTTTTGGAAATGCGTATTGTTTTAATCTGTCAGGCTTTTCCTCTTCAAACTAGCCACTGTAATATCTGCAGACAATTATTAATTACCTCTTGTTCAGACTTGTATTTGCCTGTCTGTCTTTCCAAAGACACAATTCTGACACTTCCCAAACCAGAGGCAGGAAGAGAGAACAGTAAATTCACATTGCAGGTGACTTTGAAAATCAGCAATTCTGTTTTCATTCTAAACTGCAATGAAAGATAATCGCTAAGCTCTCCACAGAACAGCAGTCTGAAAAATGTTGGCTTGCTAATTTCAACAAATTGGAACTGAGGAAGATTAAGAAAGTGCAGGCTTCCAATTTCAAAAGCCCCTGGGTTTGCCGTAGAAGCTGGGGCTCGTTTGTTTCCCTTTCAGCCCACGTAGTGGGCAGGAGAGGGAGGGGAGCATCTGTGATTCTCTGATTTCTAGACTATTGGGGCAAGGAATCTGAAAATCCTGAACAATCCTTCTGACAGAGGGCTGCCAGGATCTGTAGGGCTCCTGATGTTCCTGACTTTGGGGAAAAAAAAAAATCTGCTTAGTAGGCTGTCTGCGGGCCAAGATACCAGAAGCAGTCCCCAAAGTCTGTCTGCTGAACTTCTGAGGAGCTCAGTGAGTAAACCAGCAAGAGTTCAAGCAGGATCCCAAGGGAAAAAGTGCCTCTTATGTGTGATTTAAAATGTATTCCTTAAGAGTTCACCAACAACTGCAGCTGTAGATGAGGAAAAGCAAGCGATCCGCATAACGATGGCTGAACATCCCAGGGAACGTCGCCAGCAGTGACCAGCTGCAGAGTCAGATGCAGCTAATAGAAATCTTCTCACAGAATTTCTGCCTCTTGGTGTCTCATGGTGACATCAGATCTGCACTGGCTTAAACCAAAACTGATTCCCTTCCTCAGCTTGCCCTGATCTTCTTATTCCTAAGCTCTGAAATGCTTTCAGAGCCATCTGACAGTTGTCCACAGGACCTGTAGATCCCAGCAATCAAAGATGGATCTGGACCATGATGCATCTGAATTAAACTGCAGTGTTGGCTCAAACTCTCTTTTTTCAGACACTTCGGACATGGGTAGAGGTTATTGTCAAAAACCAGGTAATATTTGTTGAAGGAATTAACTGAACCTGTGCAATGTCAAGAAAACCTTTTCAACAATTTTGTTTGGTTTTAAGCCACCCTTTTTCTTTCCCTTCATGTAGCCTAGTCTTCTTCCTCTATGTTTGCCTACTGGTCTGAAAGACCTGAAAAATCAAGATATACATCATTGTTTGTGTGGCAGCAGTTTGGTGTCTTGGTTCAAGACACAACTCGGCATGTGTTTTGAAGAGGGGAAACAAATCACCTTTTTTGTTCTTAAGAAAGCAAAAAGTTTCCATTACAGCATTCAGTTCCATTTATTTTGCAGAAGCTTCTTAACACTGAAAGGCACTTTGATAAATTTTAAGAGAGCACTCTAAAAATATCAGGTAAGCTCTAGTGACAAGTGATAGTTAAGTTGGTATGAAGGCATTAGTAATCACCCACTTTGCAGGCATTTTAGATGGAAGAAAACCTGTTCAGAAAGCAGGCTGTGTTACCTACCACGCATGCTGAAACACTGTCTCTTCACAAGCAGACACAGCAGCGGATTAATCCCTTTTGGACGAACAGCCTCAGGTTAGAGTAGGAAACCAGAAATGCTGGAAAGAGTAAAGGTAAAGAAGCTCTATCTGGAAAAGGTAAAGTCTTATGAGTCCTCTTCTTTCTGAAAATACTTCTTTAGTCCTTGATGCGACTTCTGCAAAGACCACCTCTGCTGCTGTTAAGAGATGAAGGGTGTGTAACTACTGTAATTGCTAGCGTCCCATGCTATTTGCCTCTTGTGGAAAGGTCACAGGATCATTCTTTCCAATAAAGTGGACCTTTTGACTTGCAGTATCAATGTTTCAGATTCTGCTCTCAAATTTCTCTATCATTTCTCTGTTGTTCTCTATTGTAAATCACTGTTTGTGATTGCTTGTCAGCAATAGAGGTGTGGTAGCATTGGACTAATTGTCATGCTTGTTCCACATGTTCATGGTGCTGTAACATCAGAGTAGTTACAAGAACATATCCACCTGCAGGATGCGCACTCTACTGTTGATTTTACATCAATCTTTCTGTCATCTAAAGGTAGCTGTTCACTTTATAAAGCATCCTCTGGTTTCTCAATTCAGCTCTAACTATATGTTTAAGCAAAACTTACAGGTGACAGTCCATCAAGATTGTCTTTGTTTGTTGTGGGGATACAAGGCTACTTCCTAGCAGCTACTACCAAGCACTGTATTGGGAAATCCTTAACAGAGCTATTTATTTAAGTAGAATTATTTTGAAAAAACCTATTACGTATGTACCTTAGAGTTGATTTGAATAGAGACTTCTGACCATCCCAGATACTATGTTACTCAGTTTGCTCTAGCTCATGGGATAGCTGGCCAAACTGGCAAAGTGAGGCTGTTTGTCCCAGGTAATTTAATTATGTAATTAGCTTTTCCCTCTTCCTATATGCCTGCAGGGCAACAATCGGCTCTGGTTCAGTTATAATCACAAGAAAGTGAAAAGGCCTTTTGGAAAACTGAGCTTCCCAAGTACTAAAACAGAAAAGAAGGGGGGGGGGGGGGGAAGAGAATCCTCAGGAAAAAAAAAAAAAGTTTGTTAAAATGGGCAATAAGGTGGGTTTTGCTCTTAGCCGTATTGATTTAAATAAAAGTTGTTTCAGTGACATGAAATCTAGATTTCTATAAGAATAACTGAAGGGCAATATCTGGTTCACTGCTTGTGTTGCAGTGACAGCTGGGCTTCACTTGTGCTTTCTGGGGATAACAGCCAATTCCACATGGTCATACCAAGTTCAATGACCACCTCAAAAGCATGAGTAATGATGCTTGCATCATCAGCTGTGCCAGGGAGAGAGTAACATAACTGAAAGTTACTTATATTCTAGTCATACTTCTGTAAGAGAAGGTGCGAGTTTGCAGCCTCTTCTCAGCTAGGTCACTACAAACACTGGCCAGTTACAAAAAAACTCTTGTGCGTGTGTGTTTGTAGGTATTCTGACTTAGCCCTTCCATGCTTTTAAGGGAAGGAGAGAGGTGAAAGACCACAGGGCTTCAAATGATACCCATTATGGGGGGAGAATCTCACACTGATGAGTTTTCACCCACTTACCTGTACACTTAAATAGTATGTTGAGGCAGATAAATGTATCTGCTTTCTAAATCTCACTTCCAGCCAAAAAAAAACCACCAAGAAAAAAAAAATTAGCAAATCATGATTTCTGTAACAAGGCTGTGAAACCTCAGTAGCATCGTTGTGCCGGAGTCATGCTAAATGTATGCTGGTGAGGCTGCTTCTAAAATAGGCACTGAAAACGTAACCTGACCCTGTGCTCCCAGAGACAGCTGCAGGGGAGGAGGGCGGCTCACTGCACCTCTGTTAGTTGAAGGAGATGACTGTTAAGGACATAAGAGCAGTCTTGGTTCTGATCCCATTTGTTGTGCTTTCCAAACTGGTAGCTCCATGGAGATTGGAATCCAGTTCCAAGTGTTCTGGATTCACCTCTACTACTGGAAGAGCCCACATTTAGTTAAGGATCAAGGTTAAATATGCCTGCAGTAGTGTAGAGTGTAGTTCAAGCCTGTGCCAAGGTCAGCACAGGGGGAAGGGACTGTCTGAGCTGCCTAAAAGCTGCTGCCAGTGCTTTTAGCTTTTACTCAGTGAGAGCTGACTGAACAGGCAAGGCTCCTCTGCTGAGCTAAAGGCTCGTTTGAATTATTTGTGCAGCACAATTTGGCTAAGCATCACCGAGAGTCTGGATTGAGGACATCACCTTTTTAGTATACACTAAACGGCTGTAAAATTTTTGTTTTTATTAATTTCAAGTGGATCACCATCATTTTCCTGCTTATAACACAGATCCAGAGCATGGACAAAAATACCATGGAGGCAAAGACAGGAGGAGAGGCATACTGAGTCCCATCCGCCAAGAGTGCAGGTACCTGCTTGCGACTTATTTATGCCAATCAACAGGAAACGAGCAGGCCGCCTTGCCCTGCATTGTGCTGCAAGGGGGATCGCCTGAACTTCACTTATGATTATCCTTATGATTTTCTGTAACTTCCAGTCTCACTGTTAACGAGTGCTCAGCAGGACCGAAAAGACCACTGGTGTCATCTGATTCAGTCCTCCCGCTACCATAGGCAACTACACGTAACAGGCATGTGGGCATTTTAAGCACCCAGAAGGGCAGCTGTCTTGGTTTTTATAGGTGCAAGAGCCCCAGGCTCTGATTCCTGGGTGGCAGGCTTAAGTTGGTGTTATTCCACAAAGTGGGAAAAGGCTAGAGGTATGCCTGTGCCTTTTAGGAGAGGGAGTTCCCCAAAAAAGCTGGGTACAAGTGGGTTCCCAAGAAAGAGGGGATGTTTTCTCTAGCAAGACTGAGGGCAATGGCTGCCAGACCTGAGGGTGGAGTTCTTTATAGAAGTGGATGTGAAGAGCAGGAGGAGAGATTTTGCAACAGAAGAGCTGTAGTACTCAGGACTTGGAAGTCTGAGGCATGGCCATGCAACTTTGCAGGGCAAGTTTCTTGTCCATAAAACGTTTCCTGCATACCCCACCAATTTATGTTGTGCCAAGGGTCATTTTCCAATGCTTTACAACAAACTTGAGGCTTGTAGGAAAAGGCCAAAGAGCCAAAGGATAATGTGCTGCAGACAGAGGGGCAGAAAGCAGAGCAAGGGCACTAACAAGTCTCCAGGTTTCTGCTATGGCAAGGGATTCATTAAATTTGTAGCCGGTTTGTACCCCTTTGTTCTTGTGCCAGCATTGTTTAGCTGCTCTCACAAGACAGGCTGTCCATTCTCCATGTAACCCTTCTCTGCAGCTTCTCCAGAACTGTTCTCTTCTTGAGTGTGAGAGCCCAAATCATATACTGTGTACTGGGGGAAACACCAGAGTTTTGCACACCTGCATCAGTGCTTCCCTACCTCTAGTGAGAAATATTACCTTACCTAAGGCATGTTCTCCTTTTCTGTGAATGGCTGAAGATTTAGTTGTTGTTTACTTCAATGGTCTTCTGCATGTCCTAGTTCATTGGACTTTTGACAAACCTGGCCCTAATCCTATGCATCTCTATGTCTACACCATAGCTATCTTTGTTGACCAGGATTGTTTGCTATTTGTGACTCCTAAGAACCTCTCTATAGTGTTTTGTTTTGTTTTGGTTTTTTTTCACTTATTCAGGCCTAAAGTGCTTTCCAAGAAGATTTTTCTCTTGCTTGGAATATATACATGGGATAGTTCTTATACCTTTGATCTAGATATATTCCAATCTCCCTCCACATTCAAGTCTTTCAGCTCTTCAGTCCAGGTAAATTCACTAATGAGTTTCCTTAATTTGAGTTTGCCCTTCTGAAGTTGAAAAATTTACTTACCAACCTGCTTCTGTTTGTTATTCCGTTCAATGTAAATGGAAACAGTTGCTGACCAGCCCAGTGCTGACCAGGTTTTTTTTGAGTCTCTTCATTACTTACTAATTTGGGGTTGTCTCTTTTTGTCTCAGTGACTGCTGAGAAGAAATCTGGCAGCTATCGTACACGTGGCTAGCTGGGCCCAAGTTTATTATTAGAAGCATTTGTTTCCCAAATAGTATCTGGGAAGTTAAAGTTGACCATGGCACAATTCCCAGTAGTGTTTCTATAACAACATTTCGGTGACAGACCTCTTCTTGCACCATTATGTTTTAGCTGAGAAAACAAGAAAGGCCAGGTTTCAATGAGGTGTCCAAATCAAAACCAACCACCCCCCAAAAACAAAGGCTGTGAGCAGGTGGTCTGGGCTGCTGGAAGAGGAGCTTCCTGTTCACGTACAATGGGGAATTTTATGATGAATTGAATGATGATGAGTTAAATGACAGATGGCTTATTTTTTAATAAATTGCAAAGATCACTAGATGTTTTCCACTTGTCTAGATGAAATGGCTAAACACTGAAATAGAAGGAGTATTGTACTGAGATTGCAAATGTCTTGGATATTGGCCTGTTGATCATATTCACATGGGTTGGGTCTGGCTCCCATTTGGAACAGGAGTGGAGCAGTAAAAAAGAAAAGTCTGCTGTATGAGCTGTTGCTCTCCCAAGTTACAGAGACCAAGCCAGCCTTTCCTGCTGTAGGGCTGCTCTGTTTAGCCTGGAGTGCCGTGAAGGAAGGATTCCCTCTCCCACGCTTGCCAGCCTTATTTCATGTGGATACCTACTGGATTCTTCTGACCTATTGCAAGTGACCATTTGACCTGTAGCAATGGTCATTACCTGGCAGAAGTTGTAAGCGGATAAGTCAGTCATGGGAAGAAATGCATTTAAAATTTTCCCAGCTGTTGGACCTACCTCCAAGACTTTGAGTGCAGCTTGAACTCTTAAACGTAAGAAACATGCAAAGCACTCTTCTCCTCCTCAGCCCATGTCTGCCTCTCATTTAAATTAGCCTGCTGTTCATGTATGACAAGGCTTCTAGCAGCTTCTGTCATACCATTCCTGACTTATAGTGGCTCACCTAGCCCTCTCACCCTTTTTCTTCTTAGAGTCTAATCATAGCTATTTGTATCACTTCTATAGTCCTGTCTTGCTACATCATATTTTCAAGCACAGACCCTACCTGAAGAGTATCTGGAGAAAAAACTGTGCACCCGTTCCCCGATTTTTGGCTGCTGCAAACCAGTAAAGGAATCCAGGCCAGTTAACACTGGCCAAAGAAGTAGGCCAAAAGTTTTAAGTTGAAAGGTTATAATCTGAGAGCTGCAGTAGCTGCTTTAGCGCTTGTGATAATGATTTGGTTGCACAGGTGAAGCCAGCAGGACACAGGACAGAAACTTGGGGATCTGGAGGCCAGAATGATAGGCTATGAAGTGGGGAGCCAGAGGGAAAAACAGGGAGGCCTTTTTTACAAAATGCACAGAGAAAGAAACTGGGCATTAAGCCCTGCTTAAAATGGCAAAGGCATCTCACATGCTGGCCTCTCCTTGGAAAGGAGACAGGGAGCAGTGAGTCCTGGCATGGTACCGTAGGAATGGCGGAGGTATCATAAAAGGACAGGTGTTTCATCTTCCAAAAGCAGTTTACGTCAGTCAGCCTAGCACATGAGGCCGAGTGGGTAGGGACCCACAGCCACAGGCTCAAGGACTTCTTCTTCTCTCTGAGCTCAGAGCACGCCTGCATTTGGCACTGGGGCTGTGACCTAGCAGCAGACTGCAAATGAGGGTCTCCCACTGCCCCTCCACCCCTCAGCCGGTTGCTCCCTCCTGTGCACCACTTCACCTCTCTCCTTCTCCCAGTCTTTCTCTGTGCCAGATGCCACAGCCAGCATCCTCTGTGAACAGCAGTCCACTGTGTGCCTGTGAGCTACAGGGTGGGAAGGTGACTGCCATGTCCCTGTCAGATGGGTGGGAGAGGTGGATCTTGAGAGGTTTGTCTCCTGCCAGGGGAGGAAGCATCAGCTCTTGTCCTCTTTGCCTGAGGGAAGGGCTGCTTTCAGTGCTGTGAAGCTTCAGTTTGGGGTACCCTTAGGTGCATGTAGAGGTGGAGTCATGTCGGTATATCGGCAACAAGGAAGGATGGAGGGGACAAGTGGGAAGCTTGAGTACCGCATGACAGTATAGTTTAACAGAAATAAGGCAACAAGTGGAGGGGAGGAATCTGTGGTTTAATGTTGTTCTTGACCTGGTGAAAACACTAGATGCTCAGGATGCATTTTTCTGTAATTTTGCAAACCCTTTCCCCTTCTCCTTCCTGTTGTTTTGCTAACAATGCTCTCCAAGTGGGTGTGTTTTGACCTATTTTTTCCCCTGCACATGCCTAGTGAGCACAAGGATGTTTAGTGCCTATTGGATAATATATTCTTTATGGGTTTACAGATGCTCTTATGTATAGATACGTGCCTCGAGGGCTTAATTTTGGTTGGCAAATGGCACTTCCTAATGTGCTCACCACTTCAGATTGCATTGGATTGGCTCGCAGGGAGGCTGTCTCAGCCTACCTGGGTTATCTCCATGGCATTTCTTGTCATCATATGTTTTGTTTGCTTGTATCCTCCCTCCCAGACAGAGTACAGAAGCACTGCACAGCCCGGGGCAGGAGAAAGCACTCCATGCACTTCCCAGAAAAAGCAGTCCCTAGGGACCATGAGAGCAGTCACAGCCTAATGTAATTCTTTGGTTGACCACGTCTTGAAAAAGTGACCTTGAACTAGGTGGGGGTTGCGTGCTGTGAACTCATGTCGAATGCTGTGGGTTCTGATGAGATGTCCTACAGCAAGCAACCAGATTCTTTAAAGCTCCCGGGACAGGCTTTAGCAAGTTGTCTCCTGGCAAAGAGTCTCTGGAAGAAATATCATGCGACCACAAATCAGTGACTAAACAAACTACGTGGGGGCTGGTGCTTACTACTTGTGTGGTCAGTGCAGTGGTGAGCAGCATCTGGGGCAAGGGGACTGAGAGAAACTCTACGAAACAGAGTTGTGCTGAGACAGGTTTTGGAGCTCAGTAGCAGAGGTTGGGGCATGTATGGGACTTGGGGCTGTTCTCATGGTGCAACATAAGGAAGATCAGCCTATGATGGTAGGTAGTAAAGCTAGAAAATGAGTGGAGAAGGGATGTTGTGACAGTCTGTGTTTCTATAAATGCATTCATCTCCTAAAGTAATTAACAAAGGGGGACAGTTCTATTACATGTTAATTTTAGGACCAGAGGTGTATGATAGACTGCATGACGCATTGCATACACAGAGCCTGATTAGTCATCTTGCTTATTGGATCGCTGGGGAGGAAATCGCTTTCATGATGCTGCAACTTTCCATTCTGTTTATTCCGTGTTCTCCACAGTTTGCTTTTCCCATGTTCAACAGTTTTTTCCTTCCATTTCCTGTAACTTTCATCTTTGTTTTTCTCTCGTTTTGCAAGGTGGGGTAGAGTCTGGCTGCAACATTTTCTTAGTTTAGTAGTGACTCGGGAGGTACATAGTTTCTCCTGGAACTTAAATAAGACTCCATTTTATTTGGATTTATTTTAGTTATTGCTTTGCATTTAAAGGTTTCTGTGGCTTTTATGTTTGGTTTGGGGAGAGGTTTGTGTCTCAGGAGAGTTGATTTTGAACTGAAATAGAAAAAAAAAATCTGTTGACTTTTTGGTCACATGCGTTGTTTTTGCTTGCAAGGGCATTCATTTGACTTCCTGCTAATCATCCTTTTCCAAAGCATTTTGAAGGATGCTCATTGTTGTCAAATCATTGCTAATGCTATTTGTGTGCAATAGAATATATCCCAGAGAAGTGATTTCTTATACTTTCTGCCAAATAAATTTGTTGGTGTTGCAGATTAGTTATTAACGTCTTGCT
Organism: Balaeniceps rex; assembly: GCA_013401315.1. Taxonomy (NCBI): domain Eukaryota; kingdom Metazoa; phylum Chordata; class Aves; order Pelecaniformes; family Balaenicipitidae; genus Balaeniceps; species Balaeniceps rex. The sequence goes on from VYZW01045085.1 coordinate 21,381, forward strand.
TGTACAGATCGTTTTGAAAACAGCTAGGAACTAAACTTTTTTTGCACTATATAAATTGTTCAAATTGCCATTTGAATCCTTGAATTTAGTTCAACATATTTAGATGACAGCAAATGACAACAGCTGAACAGCTTTCATTCTGTTGCCGGTCTTGGACAGTTGCAGTTGCCAGAAGAAACTGAAGTGAAATTACATTGTTACAAATTACATTATTACATTATTTGACCAATGTAGTTAGAATTTGGGATTTTGCAGTTTATTCCAGATAGAGGTGTATTCGGGTATCTTGGATACAATTCTTTGTATTTATTACGCACACTGCCTTTATTGCAAGGTGATAAAACTGTGAGCAACAGGTCCTCTGTTCACAGCACGACATCTCCTGCGGACTTTGGCTGCAAATATGAATGCTTAGCTCTTCTTAGAGTTTGATGCCTCGTGCAAGACTCCCAGAAAATTGGCAAGCACGTAACTTACAGCCACCTGTGAAATCAGATGATGACTTCTAAGTCATCACATAGGAACATTGCATATGTCTAACTAGCTTCAGAGGTGCATCAGTAACTTGAGTTACCGATGGCTCAGTCCTGCTAACAGCACGTTCATGTTCTTTACCGCTGTGTTTTTCAGCCTGCCCAGAGATCCATGCTAGACTGTTACCAATACCCAGGTTAGCTAGTGTGAAATTAGCTCATGCCCATGAACTCATGCACAAAAGATGCAGCTGCAGCGCATGCATCCTGTCCGGAACAGAGGCAGGAATAGCATCCATTTCCTTGATGTTTCCTACGCTCCTCTGCAGTGAATAGTCCCAGCGTCTTGTTCTGCAAAAATCTGGCACATCCCGAGAGTAAGTCCATCCTGTATCCTAAACAAAGGCAGGCCTTGCAAAATAAAGCAAGGCCAGAACAAAATAATACTGGACTACAAAATTTAAGACTGTCATGAAATGCATGAGCAAGGAGACCAAAGTGAAGTCACATAACCCATCTTCTGGTACTTCTGATGCCATGAAAGGTATCACTTCCTAACTTTGGACTCCTTCATTATGCAACCTTAGTGATTTTTTTTTTTTATTGGTTTTGTGCCTATAATACTTAGGTGGATTGAAGGGTAAGGACAGAAGAGATGAGAGCTAACAAGAAAAAGATATAGCAGAGTTAAATAAACTAATTTTAGAAGGCAGATAATTTAGCAATATACTTTGAAGCAGCTTGGTTTTGTAAAGGCCAGGATGTGAAGGGTGAAGACCTGAGGAACCTCATAGGAGAAGGGCCAAAAGTACACAGGTATTTTCAGCTCAAGGCAAGACAAATTACAGACGACTGAACTTTGGTTCCCAGCCCAGAACACATTGAAAGCCATCTCAGCAGGCTACAGAGTGGGATAGTCCCTTAAGAATAGACAAATTTTCCCTGCTTTTAATCTGTTATTTTTATTACATGTACGTATAGGCTGTATAAAACTGCTGCTGAGAACAGACTCCACCTCTGGTCATTCCCAGTGACAGCCACCAAAAAAACCAATAGCTGCTCTTCCAGTAAAGGTAGCATCTTGTTCTGATACAATGCTAAAAACATACTGCAAGCTCCCTGAGGCATCATATAGAAAAGTCTCAGATTAGAAGCGGTCAGGATCATAACGTTTGAAACAGGAGAGGACAATTATGTTGTTGACAACCCCTCAGATTTCTTCTAGCATGATACACTGCCCTGGGCAAAATACAACATCGATGCAACACACGATTCCAGGCAAACTGATTTTTTGCATCCCCTTTATCACTGGCAGGATTATTTATTAACTTTCTTTTTCAAATAGTAACGCCCAGTCCCCGCGCGGTTGGGTGCTGCAGTGCGGAGGGAAGATTCTCCAGGACCCCCAGGATTCTCTCCTGGGTTGGTCGTACAAGGTGGGGGGCTTCATTTCTCCCCTGGCAGCAGCTCTTCGGGGGGGAGGGGGGTAGTTCCTCCCCTCATGGCTTTCACTGGGCCTGGCTGGAAGGGGACAGGATCTTCGGGAAGGGAAATCCTGCCCCTGAAATAACTGCTGTGGCTTTCAGCTTGCTGGGCTTCCCCCCTACCCCTCCCCAGGTGACAATCAGTTTGTTAATTAGCATTTAAGTGCTGCAGGCTGGGGCGGCGGCGGCGGAGGCGGGGTGGGCTGATGCGGCGGCGGCTTGCTGCCCCCCGCTCTGCTCGTCTCCCACCCCTGGGCTGGCGGGGCGGGTGCCGAAGGGGAAGGCTCCGGCTCCTCGGCGGAACCGCCGGCCCGGTGGGGGGCGGGGGGGGAGGAGGAGGCGGTGGCGGCACAGGCGCTGTGGCTCTAGCTGGGAGTCAGTTAGAGAAGATAGGCTCAGTACCGGAGGTGGAGACGGAGTATCGCTTTAGCTTTTCTTCACGTGAGTCTCTCCTCCCCCCTGGAAGGCTTTGGTATAAATCGAGGAGGAATTTCAGCAGGCTCGAGCCAAACATCTTTATCTAAACACGCAGCGTGCTTCGTTTTACGTTTTCTCTTGCAGACGGTGCTCGGCTGAAACAAGCCCTCCTCTTCGTCCTTACCGTAAACGCTGCCGTACGGAAATAAGGCTGAAGCTACCGAGGGGCTGCCTGGGCGGCCCTGATAAGCGACAACTTTTGCCCTCTTGGCCCCGATGATGTAAAGACAAAATATCGGCGCTGTTGACAGCTGGTAAGTGAATACCCCTGCTGTATAAAGTGTAGCTGGCTCTGTAAACTGTTGCATAGGCTGAGAGGATCTTGTGGATCGTGCCTAAACCCGTAGGACTGGGTATGCTGAAAGTGCTTGTTCCTGAGTTTGCCGGCGTTTCTGCCGCGAGACATCTTCTCACCACGCTCTTGCGTTATTTCAGACGGGAAGGCTTCTAGCTAACCTCGTGTAGAGTCTATGCCTGCTTCCAATTTTAAAACCTCTTTCAGGTAAGTACCGATGGCAGCAGCTGCCAACAACGTTGCTATTCAATGTAAATTACCACCTATTCAAAGGCAGAGCTGGCTCTTCCCATACATCAGCGTCTTCCTCTGTGAAAGCGTTCAAGGAATTAATTGAACTTCCAGAGGGATGAAGCCTGCCTCTACAAGCCTCCTGTGAAGAGAATACAGTTTTAATCGGCTTGAGAGCTGGTGAGATGAGATGTCCCAGACCTTTCCCAGAGGTTTCCTGGGAACTTCCTGGTAAAAATTAACGTCCCGGCGTAGCAGGGACCCGGTTACCGGTGGGGATGAGCCTGACAGCAGCTGAAGCGCCGCCGCCGCCCGGCTTTTGCGGGCGGCATTTGGATGCGCTTGATGTCGCACACGGGCGGCCGGTGCTGGCGACGGCCTGCGCCGGGGGAGAGCCCGGGCTGAGGCGCTGCCCGGGGCCGCATGCGGGGCCGGGTCTCGGCCCCGGCCGGAGTGGGACCCCCCGGGGTGCCGGGGGGCAGCCGCGGGGAGCGGGGCCTCTCTCCGGCCGCCGCCGGGGA